>OMLP01013229.1:21570-41566 GCA_900302685.1 Spondyliosoma cantharus | reverse complement strand
TGCACGTGTAAGCATGCACACATGACCACACATGTACACACACATATACAGCCATGCTTAAGCGTGCACTCACATGCACACAAACACACACAGTATATTTCCCAACATTTTAACTATCTTTAACTATTATCTTTTCATTCATTCAAGCCAGGAACTCCATTCAAATATTGAAATGTTCCTAATCATCAATATATTGAGATTTATTGAATTTCTAAGTCTGATTCAGAGTATTTGACTCATTCTCACTGTAACATCTCTTCATACTCCATCAGCTGCTTTTCAACACAAATTCAAGCCAGCATTGCAGTTTGGCTCAAAGCTTATATTTTATTTTTAATGCTTCCTTCTCACCAAACTATTACGAAGCTTCTCTCGCTTCAGACGAGACTTCAAATAAATTGAAGCCACCAATTCAGTTTGCCTCAGTTTTTCACCAAATTCTACATTATTTCACAGTTTTTATATATTCATTATTCAAAGTTTTCACAGCCTGCAATTGGCTTCGGCTGGTCAACATGGAGCATTCACAACCGTAAGTTCTTCAGAACTTGCCTTCTCTAGTTAATCAGTTAAAACCTGGCTATTTTTAATGAGGTGTCAGACCATTTTCCAGTCGTGTTAGTGGCAGAAAAGGTAGGTATCCCTTACCTAAACCTAAACCTTAAGTTGCAAGCAAAGTCCTGAACACTTGCAAAAATGCATTTAGTTGCAGCATTTTGGTACTAGACCTTTATCAGGAAAAAGAAAGTTGTTACACAGAAGCTATCTTAAAGTGAGTGGCTGCAAGTCTGTCACCATTTAGGAATGTACCGGAACATCACAAATAAATCTACGTTTGTGGGTTGTACAGTGTGCAGGAGTTTGCTTGCAGCTTTTGGTCTACTTGTTCCTCTCCTACACACCTAGCTCTTGGAAGTATATGTACTATAAGTAGAAGTTTTTTTTCTCTGTTTAAATCTGACCAGACTGACCCAGTGTTGTCACAACACAA
This sequence comes from Spondyliosoma cantharus, assembly GCA_900302685.1. NCBI lineage: Eukaryota > Metazoa > Chordata > Actinopteri > Spariformes > Sparidae > Spondyliosoma > Spondyliosoma cantharus. Next base: position 40,575 of record OMLP01013229.1, on the reverse strand, counting down.
CATTGAAAATTGAACAAAAATTTAAGAATGGCAAAGTTTCAGCATATCCAACGTAAACTTGCAACAAAGACATAGACAAATACTCTTGTGGTGTACAGAAATGTACATTACCAACATTTATTCTGGTGAATGGGCTGAATTACAAAATGTGGAGGGAAGAGGAACTACAATGCCAATACTTAACACTTATGTGACACTGTGAAGAGACTGATTATACTGTGACCACTCAGAAAGCATTAGTGGCAGATAAGGACACTGAGATTGCCAATCGACGGAATATGTTTTTTAATCCTGTGCATCCTGTCTATGTTGAGCAGGCTAGGAGCCCTTTTAAACGTTCTAATCAGAGAAAGGCTGCAAGACCAGATAACCTCAGTGCATTTACTTTCCAAACATTGTGCCTGTGTGGCAGCCTATTTGTTCCACATAATTCCTGAAATGTGGAAATCCTCACATGTAATACCTGCTGAATTGTAGCACAGAAAATGCAGTTGCAACATTGAAACATCTAACATTAAGGGATGATTTCTGCATGACGATTTTCATTTTCACCTAAAAAAACTAACAAACAAACAAAAATAAAAACAACAACTATTAAAATTCTGATGATGTGATGTTTGTTGGAATAGGTACCAAACAAAAATGATTTCTTACATCAGGGGAACATGCTCTGCAGCACTGTAGTATTTCATTAAAATTAATCATATGATTTTACCCTGATCAAACAGTTGCAGCTTCCACCATTTGGATATTGAACTTGACCATATCAAAAGATTTGTTTGGTTATTTATGTGAAAGAGTGTACATCTTGAGCCAGAAACACGTTTCAGACGACCATTCAGTGAAATAAAATAAAATAAAAATAATGCAGTAGTTGTCAGACTACATTGTAGGGACCAATCTGGGTCAACAATGAAGCTACATTGGGGTCTTCAGCCAAATAAAGATCTATATCATTTTCTTACTGTGCATTAAGTGATGTTAGCGGGGTGACAAACTGACTGGCCTTCCTGATGAAAGAGTCAGTCTCTGCAGTGAGGACAGCCAGAACAAATCAGATTGGAATGCCTGACACAAAATTGATGAAATCAGGCTCTGTGAGAGAAGTACTGTGAGGTACAGCACATATAAATCTATATTTCATTCACACAGAAAACGCTAATATAGCAACTTAATTTGTGGTATTCTGTTTAGTTATCATAGTCTGCTTTTTCTTTCTCTTCCCTTTTTCATCTCTTCTTCATTGCAGTGTTTTAATATTCACATTAGATTATTATCATTATTATTTTTGAATACACATGTGCCATAAAAGGTCCTCAAAATATTTTTTATATCCGTGTAGCGGTCAATTTTGAAGATCACATTCGAGGCGGAACAGTATAAAGTAGATATCATTAGTTTTTCAGGCGTGGTGCAGGCCCACAGATCATTCTTGTGTTTCAACTTTCTTGAGTTGTCGTTGTTGTAGAACAAGATGATAATTTGTGTTGGAACTGTATCATCAGGGGGGAAGGGCAAACAAAAAAACTCAAGGCATTTTCGCTGGAACAATCTGTTTAAAAAGGAGAAATACAACAAAGCTAGTTTTAGTGTGAAGAGAGAAATGGTCTTTCCCGGAAGTGTCGTTGTGATAACACGATACGTAGACCTGTGCACATTACATTAAACGTCCGTCAAACTAATTCTAGCATAATTTGATGAGCATCACTGAACGGCAAATGTTTGGATTTTCACAAGTGTACCATTTCCACTCTTTACTTGATGTATACTACATAGCCAGACTGGAATATCTCCTCAGAGTTGCACACTGCATTGCGCAAGTCCAAAATAAATATCTTCACATGGTTGATATTTACGCTTTTCTAGGCACTTTTGTCGCTCTTCGCACAACCAGACGCCTGGTAGTAAACACTATATAAATGAAGCGTATCACGTCGTATTGCGTCTGTGTGTGTGTGAGTGAGAGAGAACATACGCGGTCAAGAATCTTTGCTGGACCCCGAAGCAAAGGCGGAAACAACTGTCAGACCGTCTCTTGTGTTGCGATAGTTGGGGCGTGTTAACGGAGCCTTGTGCCAGCTGTGGTTAAACTCGGGAACTGAGCTAATCATCCTATTCTCAACCTCAACAAAGTGCTGTTTCCTCACGGTAAAAACGTGGAGTTCTAAACGACGAATGTATCATTTGCCTGAAAAACCGTGTGGTTGTGATGAAATAAATGTTAGTCACTGTAATTCCGAGTTTTGCTAAAATTGACAGGCAGCGTACGTAACGTTCCTTATGTAAATTAGCTTAGCTAAAGCTAAAGTTACTTAGCAGTTGAGGCTATCGTCGTTCGTTCATGCTTAAATCCGTCCTGTTAAGTTAAACATGTTGCACGGATAAGACAGTGTTTTAACGATGTCAGTCAGCCGCATTTGATTAGCACTTAACGTTAGATGAATAACAGCTAGCTAAACTGACACAACATTAACGCTAAAGCTAATCTGCGAATGAAACTTGTACGCTAACTTACATCAACGTTAACTTACTGAATCATTGGGCTTTTAAAAGCACATATATTGGCTCACAGAGGGCGGTTTTAATGTCAAAGATGTCATATGTTTCATATGAAATCTTTGATGCACTTTGATAACCTTCCAAATCGGACCTATTTTTCGCAGTCTGGGTGCGGCATTCCCCTTTTGTTTCCATAACAGGAAAGAATTCTACTGGGGTTGGTACGGTGGGTGTGCCGCTAATTAGACAGGCTAACGGTAATCGAAGAAAACACAGGACGTGCCGTTGCTTGATAGACGACAAGCTCAGTCAGCGCTGCTTTAGCTAAGATAGCTACTGAAACACCAAGCTATTTAACTTGGCAATGTACATGAGAGGGCCGAACAGTGAAGGACGTTCAAAACAGTGCATGTATGTAATGGTGGACATTCACATATCACTGTCTATTTATATCATGTTTGCTTTTTTACTTTTCATCATCTCCTGCTTTCTGATTGTTGTTAGTTGTTCCATTATCTAATTTTGTCACATTCTGTATTCACAGTTGACAGAAGATGTTTTTTGCCAAAAAGTTTATCGGTGGCATCATTGATGTTGTCAGGTGAGAATCTGCACAAAGTATTTAACTGATCCTGAAAAGGTGGTTTTGTGGCCTGACGTTTGTCATTATTGTTGGTCCTCTCTTTGTAGCAACATCGATCCAGCCCAGTTTGTCCCTTCTGACCCAGTAAGTAACAGTCATGACATTAACAACGCTTTTTGACATCATTGTTCTGCCAACTATGGATGCTGAAATTTGCTGTTACTGTCTCGTAGCCTCCACCACGTAGACCCGCTGTATATGCAGAGCAACATGAGAGCGATGAGGAGAAACAGTTTCGCAGAGTCTTCCAGCAACTCGCTGGGGATGTGAGTTATATGTCTCCCTGTCCTTCTCTTTAGATGTATGTTGTTTCTTCATCTGCCATTTTGCAACACCATGTATGTGAGTGTCTGTACAGGTTTCTGCTGGCTTTGTGATGTCTACACTGTTGAATATTTGTCATATAGGACATGGAAGTGAGCCCATCAGAGCTGATGAACATACTGAACAGAATCATTGGAAAACGTAAGACATGTTTGTCTGGATCATATGTAGTGTCTCTCTCTCACACATCACTGTGTCAAGTTCTTGTTGTTCTTTGTGGTCTCTATTGTCATGCAGTCTTTAAAAACAATGTACAACATGGTGATTGACTCGTTTCTTGTCTTTCAGATGGTGACCTGAAGACAGATGGTTTCAGCATTGAGTCTTGCAGGAGCATGGTCGCAGTCATGGATGTATCCTTTCTGTCATTAGTAGACTTTGTGTTGTGTAATCCAGGTGATAGTATGAAGCTGTCAGTGACAGCACAGTGGGAAAAATAACAGAACACATGCATCAACAGTTGGCTTTAAAGAGGGATGTGTTTGCTCATCACACCCACAGCTAGACTAGGGGTGGGCCAATGGAGAATGTCATGGCCAATGGCTTACAGTCATCGACCACTGAGTCTTGCACCGACTACTGAACCTTGCATCGAAACATTATGATTTGAAAGTTTCTTTCAATTGTATCTTTTGTTATGTGTGTTTCCTTAGCGTAGCTTCCTCAGTATAGTTGGCCTAACTTTGTTTCACACTTCTGAGGCTGGAAACAGCTAAGTTACAGACCGGTGGTATGGAGACAAAAATCCATTTACAGGGATGTGTGTCAGAAGCTAGGCACTAGGCAGAGCTGATCTGACTCCCTTCACTGGTAACTGGAGAAAGTTTTTCTCAGTGGGGTGAGTTGGGTTGGAGGTTGCTGTTAGTGCAGTGTTAACAATGATGTCCATTGCGATGTTTTCCTGGACATCGTCATTGCCAATCCAGTAGAAGTTGCCCAACCCTACTGTACACATACATTTGAACATTGAGGCCAATTACCGCCATGATTCGCAAACGGAAAACAGATTTTCAGAAATGGGCCAAATGTGGCCTCCTTTTGTCCTGCAGCATCAGATGGGGAGGATTAATGACCTTGAAATATGTGAGGGTTCAGCACTGAGCAGATATCAGATTACCTTGAACACACTGCTCCAAAAGTAGGGGACAATCCTAAAGATCTGGTCAAACCAAGAACTGAGACTTTGCTTAGACTTAACAGGATTCATCGCTCTGTAATGCAAGCTGTGGCAAACTCTTAATTTTGTTTTATCTAATAATCCATATTTATTGCACATTGAAAAAGAAAGCAGTGTCAAGGTATCAACTTGATGGAGTTTGGTGAGCAGGTCAGAAAAAAAGTACATACATACATGAATGAAGAAGGCACATACAATCCACCTTGTGCAAATACAGCATACCGAAAAGTAATCCAACTGTTTGTCTAAGATGGAGTCTTGATGACTTGATGTCTGTTGTCCTTAACACCGTTTCAGAGTGACAGCACTGGAAAACTCGGCTTTCACGAATTCAAACACCTCTGGAACAATATAAAGAAGTGGCAGGCAAGTACATCAGTCCTGTTTTATTTTTCTGGCACATCTGTTTTTGTTACATTCCTGTGGTCAGTGTTAACCATTTCCAGTAACAATGAACACTGAAGAAACTGCATCTTAAACAAAAACAATGTCAGCTGACTTTGATTTGAATATACAGATTACCAAACGCTTTCTCATTAACTGTCTTTTTCTTTACATAGACATGATCTGTGTGTTTCTTGAAGGTCACACAATACTAAATTGTTTATACGCGGAACATATAATTCAATTTCCTGTCAAGCGAATCTTAGACGCAACAACATGTATTTTTGTGGTTGCTGGTGCTAGAGAAAAAAACTACAAAGTAAATTATTACTGTATTATTTTTAAACAGATTCTTGGAATTTCTTGTATAGTGTCAGTACTGCAATATCAGGAAAACTTTCAGATGCTGTGAATTCTTTAAATACTCTTATTTTTTAGGGGGTGTATAAAGCCCATGACAGAGATGGCTCCGGTGTCATTGGTGCAGATGAATTGCCAGATGCTTTCAGAGCTGCGGGTGAGTTTTTAATTATTTTTTTTTAATTTTGCCTACTGTTTGTATAAATGTTTACACAGCAACTGAAAAGTAGCAGGTAAAACAAGGCTTTATTAGTGTGTTTAATAACAATATAGGTTAAGTGATAATCATGGATGCAGTGAGAACGTGTGATAGGGTTTTTTATGTACCATTTACAGCCATGTGGTTTGTGTATGTATTTAACACAGAAAACACTATATTTGGATAGTTGTTTCACAGAACAGAAACCTGCATGTAAATATGATCATTTCATTATTATTATTCTTAGGGCTCCGGCTGGAATAATTTTATCTCATCATGGCCAGTGAACACTATTTAAGCAGATAACACTGCCCATCCTATATTCTAACACCTTGATAGACATGGGCAGACAGTTACAAGTTACAAACCCTAAGCCTTCAAAGAAAGCCTCATCTCCAGGCTGCTGTTTGATGGGTTGACAATTACACTGTCAAGTTACTTAAACATGAAGGCAAAGACCGCAGAACAGCAGAAAATTGCATTGTAACAAGATGATCAATATTACTGACTTTACCTGTCAGTGGTTTTAATGTTCTGACTGATGGGTGTGTATTTGTGTTCAACAGTGCAGCCTTAAATGTATGTACTGTACGTGTAAACTTTGTGGAAATTCTGTTTAAAAGTTCAATGCAGTGGTGTCATCTCTTCCTTAGGCTTCCCCCTCAATGACCAGCTGTTCCAGATGATAATTCGCAGATACAGTGATGAAAATGGGAACATGGATTTTGACAACTACATTGGCTGCCTTGTGAGGCTAGATGCCATGTGCCGTAAGTTGAAAGACCAGTTCTTAAATTGATTGATTTTACTTCCTGGTCTAGCAGCTTTATGTGTGTGATAAGAATGAGCGGCTCATGAACTGAAGGTGTTGTAGTCTTCATCATATCTTTTCTGATTCAGGTTCCTTCAAAACCCTGGATAAGGATAACAATGGTACTATCAAAGTCAATGTTCAGGAGGTAAAGTGAACTTGGTTAACTGGAATATCAGTTTGACTGAAATTCAGATTTGTTTAAATCATTTGTTTCAGTTAATACACATGTTTACATAAAGTCATCTTCTCTGCTCGTTTCTTTTCAGTGGCTTCAGTTGACCATGTACTCTTGAGTCCAGACGAGGTCTCTTCTGCTCGTTACACATAACCACTTTGTCTACACAGTACAAAATATTTTCTCAACCATCCCTACAACTTCCTCTTATTCAGCAGATTTATTGTGTGTTCGGGTTTTATTGAGAATGTTAATGAAATGCAAGTGTTGTAGAAGTTTCAGATGTTCCATAATACATGCAAGACAGAATAGATGCTATATTACAAACCCAGAAAATGACAAACCTGCACTCACCTGCATGTAGTATGTGGCCAACATTATTCAGTTGCCTCAAGATAATTGGATGTTGAATAGGTGTCACTTTGTCTGCTTGTTTGGCATTTGCTTTTGACTTGCTCATATGCCCTCAAGTCAGGACGCAGGCCAATATTAGGATGCTTTATACCGTGAAAAAAAAAATGTGAAAGCTGCCATTTCTGTGTGGCTGTGGCTGGTTTCACAAAGATTGTATGTTAGAGAGGTCTGTGGGCATAGGTCAATTTCAGTTTTATTTGACTATCCGGGAAGCTTTTTTAACACTAACATGACGTTGGACAATCAGACTAAAATGGCTGTGTCACCTGCTGTAAAAACAGGAAGATCTACTTCATTTATCACTGTAAAAAAGTGTTCTGTTGAAATGAACTGAGGTTAAGTGTGAAGCTGTACCTTGGTTTTTAAAAATGTTGTTTCCACATGTATTTGCTTAATTATATCCTTCTTAAAGGTGTTTGGGCGCGTTTTGAAGGCACGATTGACATTTCTGTCACTTGGCTGTTCATTTTGCTAACTGTTGGGGCGAGGAAATGTACACCTTAAACATTCATATAAGTGCATTGGAATTTTGTGACCTCATAAATTCTCAGAAAAGCTGCACCAGACTCAACCTGAGCAGACGACTAATCACTTTCACACTGACTGAAAATACCTGTGAGGTCACAAGAATCGTAAGGCTGTCCTACCAAGACAGGTGCAACAAAACTAACAGGCGTGATGGGGACATTGCTGTTGGTGTTCACGTGCCCAGCAGCCCTAAGAAAAGGTCTAATCTGGGTAAAGGTGTGGGTGGGTCATGTCTTTACAGAGAATTTGACAGACATGATCTGGATAGATTTGTAAAAGTATCTAAAGTTTTAATATTTGGTAGAGGCCAGTCTTATTTATTGTCCTTGTGAAACCAGCCACTGACTTGAAATACCTGTTGATAAAAACATCAGCTCACCATTTTGTTTGCAGCTTAAAGAACAGTAAGGTAGAGGTTTGAACTAGGGTACCCTTGCATCACAACCTATTGCAAGCAGATCATGGTTTAATGAATAGTACACTCCCATTATTTTGCATCAAACTTGCACTGTATACTGTATAAGCAAAGCAGCCAGGGATCCCAGTGTGTGTTTTTGGGCAGGCTAATATTTTTTCATTTAATGTTTAATGCTGGTAATGCAACTTGACCATAGTATTATCCATGTCTCAGCTTACAGATCACGTTTCTTTTTACTGTGTACTTCAACATGCCTGCACCAAATAACGCCAGCACAATATGTAAATTGATAATATATATATTATATAAACTTGTATGCCACAAATGCATGCCAATCGCAAAGATGCCATTATTATTAAGAGTTTTTAACAAGTAGTTATAGCCAAAGTTATGAAAATGTTGCTGAAATGCCTGGTAAAATAAATGCCTGTGCCATATTTGGAATAAAAGGGGTATGTTAAATGAGTCGTTTTTGTCCTTGATGAACTGCTAACAGTTGTTTCTGGCATGAAGATGTTGTGCTGAATGATGTATGTGCAGAGTTTAACATTAGCAGGCTGTTTTCACCTTTATTGCTTAAACTGTACAATTTATCTGTGCTTTCTCTGTGCAGCAAGATTTGTGACATCACAAACAGTTTAGAAGCTGATCCTGGTCCAATATTTAGTGTACACAAGTGTGATGTGGAAGCTTAAAGCCTCCAGTGCACACAGAGAATGGGCTTTACAGTTAAGTAGGAGACATCTTGTATCCAGCAGTTAAAATTCCATACTTATATTATCTGAAATGTTTGAGGGAGAAGGTTAGGTGCCATTTTAAGTAAAAAAAAAAGCAAATATTAATGCAGACACATGCTAAATAATGACTTAATACATATGTGGAGAGGAACTTAAAATGTTGATCATAGTTATTCAACCAACTAAGACCTGCTGACACTGAAAATCCTTGAAGCAATTGAAGGTATCCAGCACCGACACAAACTGTTTATGGTGTAACGTTAAAGTGATGAATCTTCGTCTAGAAATAAGAGATTTTAAACAACGCTGATGCTTCAGAGCTACTTGACATATTTCCTCTTGGTGTGTCAGTGTTTGTTGTTGAATCAAGTCACACTGTCTTATGATACCAGCAAACAGGCGTGCTCCCTTCAAAATAAAAGCACGTTTTTGCAACAAGAAAATATAAGGAATAAAATGAATCACCGCAGTTAATGAATTCATCAGATTAATAATAGTTATCGTTATAAGTTACACTTAAAACTAACAATGCACGGCCAGACGCCATTGTCCTAGTGGTACGTTGTTACAATTCTTGTCTAATTCCATTCAGCAGCTGCTTTAGCTAACGTTAGCTAACTAGCTAACGGTAACCGGACATCTTTCGTGTAGCGTTAGCGTCATGCTGGCTAGCTTGACAATAGCTATCTTTTCGATAAGGAAGTTTATCATTACGTTTCTGGACCAAATCCCAACTTCTTTGATAAGGGGGTATGTTCACCGTATCACTAGCTGTTTTTGTCATCAAGGTATACCCCGTGAAGTGCGGTTACGTGATTTAAGTGCTTCATTAGCCATTTCTGACTCTAATGTAGCGTTAGCTTTCGTTGTCTTTCTGCAAAGAGAGCTAACCTAGTGTGTGTTGTTGTGTGACATTCGACTAAAGCTAGCTAACTAAATGCGTTTATCAGTTTATGATCAAATAAAATAGTTGTGACTAATCACTTAATCAGTGTATTGTAAGTGATGGTGTTATTTGTGCCTAGCTTGAAGTTGGCTGTAGATATAACGTTAGCTAGCCAGCTAGCTCACTAGGCTGTCGCGTGTGTAAAACCACTAGCACTTGACTGTAGCATCGTCCATTGTTCATTCACTCATTCACAGTGACATAGTTTCATCAGACTAAACCTGCTCTGTTTCCCTGCTTAACGATGTGAGAACAGTAGGACCTAAGCATGCAACTACGTTATGGTTAAGCAGTTGATAATATTTATTCATAAGTTACTTTGCTAATCAACTAACTAGACATGCACACACTGTCATAGCTCAGCTGTTGAGTGTAGCGTTATCTCTGTATTATGATACTACTTACCTTAGCATACATCAAGTCAACATTTTGGTGTAACTTCACAACATTTATTTTCATTCCCAAATATCAATTGCCAAGTTTAGTTTATGAGACGATACAGTAGTGACGCATGAACAGATTTACAATTAACCCTCGCACGCTCCTCTGACTTTGTTGATCATCAGACACACGTCTCAGACAGCTGGAGAAGTTGAAGCACAGCAGAGACTACAAAGCAGCTGGATACCTACTACTGCGTGTGAAGGATGTCTTCACCATTGTACTACAGCCAAGACAGTGTTACTCGCTTCAAGAAAAGAAAAGCTCGTTTCTCTTTCAGCGAAGTGCACATACTGTTGGATGAAGTGAGAAAGCATCGTATGGTTGTTGTAGGTATGTGTCTCAAGTGCTTCCAGAATGCTTTCATTTACCTTCTAAATGAAAAGATTGTGTATTAAGGTATTTGTATTAAGGGTTTCCCAGAAATGAGTGAGTGGTTTCACAATAGCTGGTTAATAAAAACATAAAACAAAGCAAAGCAAAGGTAACAAAGTTGCTTGGGAATCAAGTGTATAACAGAAATGACATTAGGTCTGTGAATAATCAAAAGTAGCCGGTCATTGACACGATGACATTTAAGGACAAGTGCTTGACTTCATTTTGTTTCTCCCCCCCATAGGTAAGTTTAATCGTGGTGTGCCAACAGACATAAAGAAGCGCACATGGGCAGAGATTACCGCACGTGTGAATGAGATCGGAGAGTGCCAACGTGAGATCATAGAAGTCATCAAGAAGTGGTCTGATCTTAAGTGCGACACCAAACGGAAAGTGGCTGCCATGCGGTCAGGGACAGTGCCCAACAGGGGTCTCAACTCGCGTCTTTCCAGAGACCTTAATCCGACAGAGAAGATAGTTCTCCAGATTCTGGAGATGGAGGACGACGATCAGAGCATAGGGGACTTCGGCCCACTCGGAGATGACGACGATGTGCCAGAGGAGGAAGAAGAAATGGAAGAGGAGGATATGATCGGAATGCAGAGTTCTCCTAATGGCGGGTTGGACATACCCCCATCAACCTCGTACAGCATGCGTGAGTGCTAAACCAATTTTTTTGTATTACTTTGCTCCCCTGCAGCCTAAACATCAGTGAAGTTTACGCCTGCTTAACACACATCAAGTTCTTTAAACAAAGCTGTAACACCTTCCTCCGAGAGTACTTTTTGCAACTACTGAGCTAACATTTTGCCAACAAGATATCATCTTTGAATGTTGCAGGAGACTCATCACAGTCTACCTTTGATCTTCAGTATGAAGTACCTCCAACAGAAGGTAAGTTGTCAAGGTTCGGCTCCAAATGAATACAGATCTTGAATATGTGCAAGATCTTTTTAGTAATTAGAAAACACTTATGAAACCCTTTACTTGACTCTAGATACTGAAGGTGCATTTGGAGACTCAGACGATGACCAAAGGGATGACGTACTTCCCTCCACCCAGGCAGCAAAACCAACAGAGGATCACCAAGGAAACAACGGCATCCAGAAACAAGGACATCCTCAGACGTCCTCCGGACCTTCAACATCAACCACAGCCACACTTCCATTGCCAGGTCAGCCTTCACAGAACACGAGAGACAGCATGCTACATAATGCATCGCTGAGCCTTCAAGAGCAGCATGCCACTAACATCCTGTTGGAGACGGTTTCACGCTCCTTGGAGCTTCTGTCTGAGTCGGTGCAGCAGCTGGCAGAGACTCAGCAGGAGTTTGTGCGTGAGTCGCTGCAGCTCCAGCGGGAGACAGTGCAGGTTCTCAGAGACTTCACAGGCGGAGCCATCGCTCTCATGCATGACAAACTGAATGGACGGCCAGCGTTATAGCAACAAAGTATCAGACAGAGATGTTAAGTTGTATCACTGATTACATATGTGACCTTCAGGTGCAGGAACCTTTCATTTCCTGTGGACTCCACTGCTGGTTACTGTACTTTGTGATAGTACTCAACAGACTTTCTGTGGTTATATTTTAAAACTGTATTTGTAGAAACATTGTATTGATGGAATCACTGTCTGTGAGGTTACATGAAAATGGATTGAAAAGATAACCGATGTTAGCCATAATGAAATAACGTGGTGTTTGTTTTTTTTTTTGCTACTGAAAGTGAGACTTCTGCCACACTGTTTTTTTTTAATCAAGCATACACCACAATTAAAGCCTTTACATTCTTTTAATGTTGACATGCAAAAGTCAGTCAGTCAAATCCATCTGTGTGTCCTTGTATAAGGTGTAGTTGCATCAGTGTCTGGAGGTTATCACATGTACTGTAATGGTGAGTGGATTTCCACACCTGACCATTATATGGTCTATACGTCTGAAAGCTAAGTTAGATACTTTGAAAATACTTGTAACTGAATAATTTGTGTCTGTCTGATTTTGTTTTTCTACATTGCAAACATGAACACTTGAATATGAAAGTTTCAATAATTTCTTTTAGATATGGAATAAACCCCTCATGTATTTAAACAGAACATAAGTCATTTCCCTAGCTGTGAGTCTACAGAGTGTGTCATCTTGGGGTACAGAGACTGCAAGGGACTGAAATGTTATAAATTGGAATGGAAAAGCAACTTGGGACTTTTATTTTACGTTTTTAAGTGTGCAGTAATAAAAACCAACAACAGCTCTACACACATTCAAAAATATAAACATATTCAGTCTGAGGGAAAAAGGTTCCCTAATTTTTCAAAAGCTTATTAATGGGTGATTTATGTAGAGAACCAGTTCTAGGAGAAAATGTCATATGAGGTAATGATTTAGAACATTTCTGTTTGTGAATAGAAAACATTCCACCTCAAAGTCTTGTCTAAATGTGGACGTTGGGATTGGGTCTCAGAAATCCAGTGATCAGAATGTTTAAATCCATCTGGATTTGTGGGCTGCACTTTTGATTTAAAGCATGCATTTTGATATTCTGCTTATAAAATTATATGACATCATGGTAGTATACATTTCAAATCTTAAATTTGAAACTATTAACTGCTGCATAGTCTGATTTTCAAATAGACTGAGAAACCTTAAAACAAGAGACCCACAAACCCACTTCTTTTGTGCTCAGACTTTACCCTCAAACATATTAATAAAGCTTCAGCTGTTTCGACAGACTTTCTAATGTAGGCTGGTTTACACAACAGTAAATGTGTGATAAGAATTGCACGTACAGTAGACCTTAAAGGATAAAGATATTCAATATGTTTTGTTTTTTTTTGTCAACAAGTACCATCAAAAGACCAAAACCGACAATAAATTGATCCTATAATATGTGTTGTCAAATCCTGATACATCTTTTTCCTCTGTGCAATAGAGCTTCATTATTGTCCCAAATGTTCAGACCAGTGAGCCACACCGTTGCACTGGCTCGCACGCTGCAACGTAGTGGTGCTAAATATTGGCATAAATACTCACTAGAGCACGATATGTGTGGTCATCCGCAGCTGAAAATAGTCCTCAACATTCCTCCTTTTTGAGTTATCACTTTCTAAAACCTATGGTGCCCATCTGTTTAACCACCGCATTTAAACACTTGGTGTTGAAATGCAGGTGGGGACATAACAGCCCAAATGAAGAACCATTTTTTTAAGTGGTCTTTTACATATGTGATATTTGGCAGTGTGATGAAGGGAGTGTCTGAGATGGATAATTATGGAAAGATTGCACAACAGAGCATCAAAAAGGGGCAGGTTAGTACAGAGTCAACAGTATGAAAACACTCGACATTGACCGCAGAACATCACATCTACTCTAGACAGCACCAGTGCACATCACTCAGGCCAGTGGTGACAATATCCAATGCCACTGCCCTTGAAATGTGACAAAAGAAACAACTAAAGTGATTAGCTAAAGATAATAAATCCACCTCAGCCTCAGATGTTCAGTTGCCTTCTTGTTTTGATGCTGTGTACAGTTTTAGCATTTACAAACAGTCCACAAGAGCTCATGAGTCAAGCTCAGCCAATCATCAGTCCTTATGCTCATGAGGTTTAAATATATGAGAACATATGTATATATGTAAACTGGAGTGGGGAGTCAATTATTTTTTTTCATACATTTCAAACAGTTAAACTCAAATACCACCCCTGTCAATCTTCTCACTTAAAGGCTGCTACAGGAAGTACCTGCTACACATTTTTATATTAAAGTGCAGTATCTATAGCAACTGCTCTATGTCCAAGAGGAAAAAGAGATGAGACATTAGAAACTACATCAAGCAGCACTGTACTATAAATCACTTTTACACTTACACTTTCACTTTTACAGTTAGGTAATTAGTCCATCTAATATATTATGATTTTACAGTATATACTGATACTGAACAGTTATAATTATAATGTTCTGCTTTACATTTTACGATTTTGTCTGAATTTTGCAGCAGAATCAGCAGCAGCCAGCTTGAACAGGTGCTGATGGAGAGCAAAGTTTCATTTGTTAGTTAACATTTATTGGTGCAAGCTATGAGAACATTCAGAACATTTTGAACAAATTACATTTTTAAAAAAGTGATGGTGTCATGTCCCCAGTGTACTTAAATGACACCTGTGTCATACTGAGCCTTATAAAAATGAATGTCTGTAATGTCTGTAATTCATTTTTAAAGATTTACAGATTTACTACAGTAAGAGGGAATTGGAGAAACAGACTAACAACTTGTTGGTTTTTGTCTTTTTATGGCTCGTGTGAACAAGCGCAAAAGAACATAGTATAATCCTTTATGAGGTGAGGACATGCGGTGTTGTAATTCAAGCTTGTGATATCTTTGAACATCCTTCACTGAAACACATCTTGACACTGACAGTCCAGCCAGTTTTGCAGGTCCATGTAAATGTCAGTAGGGGGCTCTGCTGCACAGTCCTGTGAGGCCAGACTGCTGATACAGAATAAGAATCAGAATCAGAATCAGAATACTTTATTGATCCCCAGCAAAGTAGAATAGAAATACACCATCAATGGAAGCAAGAGATAAAGATAAAGATATAAATAAAATATTAAAGTAGACAATAAAATAAAGTAGACACTAAAATAAAATAATAAAATAGTAAAGTAGACAATCTGGAAATATATACAATATACAGTGAAATAATATATACAATATATAGTGAAATAGTTGTAGCGTTACATTACATTTTTTTTGTTTGTTTTTTTAATATAAATAGCCATTTGAGTCCGAACAACAGAGGGAGGAGTTGTAAAGTTTAATGACCACAGGCAGGAATGACTTCCTGTGGCGCTCAGTGGTGCACACACAAGATGAAGCCACGTTCACAGTGTATTCTTCGCTGCAATGTATTGTACAGAAGTGTTACATACAATCAAAATAATTTTTAAGGTTAGCATGACAACTTTTGAACATCCCTTGCTTATAGAACATTTTATCATGTTAGCTTTCCTTTGAATATGTTCAATCAGGACAAGACAGTTGACTCCTAAAGTGAATTTTAACTGTTTACTTTTACTTGTGTTGAAAGCTTCATATCAGAGTAGGTCTTTAGCTGACACATTACATGACCAAACAGGACTGGTAAAAGAGCTAACCCTCTCAAATGGAAACACAGTCAGTGGCAATTCTTGAAATCATCAATAAATGGTAGAGTTGTAGTTAATCAAACATTAGTTTTAGCTGTTACAATACTTTGTAAATTGTTAATAAATACTACAAACATTATTTGGATGGCCATTATAAAGTTGCAATATCTGCTTATAAACATTAAACAGCCTTTTTGACATAATATCTACTTTTACTTTTTTATTTACTTAGAATAACCTTCTAACATTATTTTTATTATTTTTATATTCTAACCCTAACCCTTATGTAAAGGATCTGAAAACCTCTCCGACCATTATTGTGTACTGTGATAGTGAGCCAAAAAGGAGACAACTGAGACATCAGGACCAGTTTACCACAGAGGACTGTTAGGGAAATTCCCAAATGTCCCTCTGTTATATTGCTATGTTATTCTTGCATATGAAACTTAATAAGTATAGGAGAATAGGAGATGTGTTAAGAGTGAAAACATTGTTTCTATGGGCCTAAACTAGATAAACCAACAAACTCTTGTCCAAGGAGTTCAAGGACTTTTGTATTTTTGCGAGTATTTTTGTAACCTTTCTATGTAACCCCTCCTAGTATGTGTTCAGAGAATGGTTGATACATTTACAATTGCTTAATAAATGGTTTATAATGCATTTCATAACATAACAGTCAAGTAACTAAAGTTTGATTACCATAAATGTACCATTTGTTAAAGGGGCACTATGTAGTCTTGGAGAAAGAAATCTAACTCAGGATTTGAATATGTGCAATATTTATAAGGTAATAATACAAACTCAACACCTTTCCATAAGCGAATAAACAAGCTGCTCTCAGAGGAAAATAAGGTCCCCAGAAAACTGTTTGAAGCTAGAAAGTTGGCACGGTCCGCCACATACCAAGGTGAAACAGTATGAAACTGTGTTGTACTGTAAAGCGAAACTCTCGCCAAAATGCAACCTAGGCTTTTTTTGTGAATGTTTATGAGTCAAACCTTCGCGTAAAAGCATAATTACGATGACATGAACACGAGCATTGAGAACACGAGCATTGAGAACATTGTTTGTGTACCCAGAGTTTGCTAAAAAGAAAGTTTTTGAATAACTCACCTTAGCAGTAGCTTGTTCCACTAGCCGTCATCATGGCAGCCCAGACGTGTCGATCCCCTGGGCTGCCATGGCGACGTGGCGTAGAGACCCTGGTGATACTACGAGCAAAGTTTCATGTTGTGTCGAGCCTTCTTAGTGTTTTAAAAATAGCAATTTTGATGCTAGCATAAAAGTGCCCTTTGCACTCCCATTTAAAATGAGTTTGGGCCAAAAACGAAAATACGGTCAATCTTAAAAGTGCACCTTTCATCGTAATTATGCTTTTACGCGAAGGTTTGACTCATAAACATTCACAAAAAAAGCCTAGGTTGCATTTTGGCGAGAGTTTCGCTTTAAGGTCAGTTTGTTTATTCAGTCATGAAAACAAAAAAAAACAGTAGTCTTTTTTAGATTCTTTAGGGCATTAGAAAACTACATAGCGCACATTTACCGATGGTTATTATAGTGTCACCATTGAACCTTGGCGTAGGATGATGTTAGGATTTTAGGATGGGGGCTGCCTGATCTATTGCTTCAATCTTTATTAAATACTTGTGAAAAATACTAATGCAAGTGTATACACCAGGCCACACGCACACACACGCAGACACATGCGCACACACAGAAAAGCGGCTGAGTTAAGTCAAATTACATTGTTCCCCTGCTGCCCCTTCTGCCTCAGTTGCTCTAAACAGCTGCCAGGGCCGGCCCGGCGTGCCGCAGCAGGGAGGGGAGGAGGGCAGGATGCAGCGGGAGTTCAACAGTCTGCTGGGGGGATTCCTCCTTTGCAGGAAGGCAGTGGGCAGCATCAGTGTGTCTGGCTGGGGGGGCTGGGCTCCTGAATAGGCAGCTGTATTCACATTGTGAGCCAGTCATTTACCTTCAGCTCTTTATGGAGCCCTCAAACCTGAGACTTAAGCCTCTCTGAAGGCGCATTATTCACTTGGAGTACCTATAAAACTCTATTCTACTCGATTCTAATCCCCCTGTCCTCTCTTCAGAATAAAATACGACTTTGTCTGTTTTACCTTGAAAGTGAATATTTACACTAAACTTGTGCCTGATCAAATTCAATTATTAAATTCCTTTATAGGCTGCATTTCTCAGTCCTGTTCCACGTGAAACATTGCATGCATGCGGTTGAATCCAGTCCTACATCAGCAGAACAAATACATTGCTCCAATCCTCATCCCTCTCCAAGCGTTATCCCAAAGGTATTTTTTCCCCATTTCAACAGAGTTGGTCGACATCTGGCCAAAAGAGACCCAGATTTTGCACAATGAAACGGAAAAAAAATAATCTATCTATCGATCTGTCCCGCTGCAAGTCTATATGTAAGTTTCTTCCCCCTTTCTATTGGCCCAGTTGACCCCTGCACCCTTTCCTTTTCTCCAGTCTTCACCCCCACCTGTTCTCATTCCCTCGTTCCTCCCAGCTCCCCCTTTCATCTCCCATCTGTCGCTGATGCTGTCGCAGAACAGAGTCTGGCCCGGAGAGGAAAGGTACGATTGAAGGCAGGCAGATTTGCCGCTCGGCGTGGACAGGATTAAATAATTATCATGCCTCCCTTTGTGCCCCAACAAAAGAGTATTATACATCTGCTGCAAGTCAAACAGTTGTGTTTTATTTACTTCATCCTATCTGTTGTTTTGGGGAGGATTTGTGACGTGATCAATGACTCACAGAGACAGATTTGTTTGTTCCATATGTGAAGGGAATAATCAGATTGTGTGTTAGCAGGCCACTATAAAAAATGGTTGTCAATGTACCTTTTTATAATGGCCTTTATACAGCCACTGCAGGGAAGTGGTCTGCAGGTTGTGATCTGTGTCTAATAACTATTATACCATTTTGACTGACTCTACTTCAGCTGTTTTTTTTAACTCGCAACCAAAGAACCCATTCAAAACCATCTGGAGAAACTGAAACACGTATGGCCTTTCAGTGTTCAACAAATGAGGCTCTACATTGTTCTTAAAAAGTTGACGATGATTATTAGGGGCAGGGCTGAATCGTAAGTATAAAGTATCAGTCAGACATGCATGCTGACCCGGTGAGGTCAGCCATTATAGCTTTTTCAAGGTCGATACTGATTATTAGATATCAAGGAGACCAAAAATTTTCATTTGCAGTAAAATTGAAACACAAAGTTTCAAACAACCAGTGATGGAATAAACCTTGATACAATCACATAAAGTACTGTTCTTAAGGACAATTGTCAGGTACTTTATTTGAATATATCCATTTCCTGCTACGTTATACCTCCTCTCCACTAAAATAATGTGATGAAATTAATTAAATAAATACATGAATAAACATATAAATATAATATGATATAA
>OMLP01013229.1:0-21550 GCA_900302685.1 Spondyliosoma cantharus | reverse complement strand
ATATGATATAAATAAATAAATCTAGTCGCTAGTTACTTTGCAGATTCAGATTACATAACATGTTTATAGGCTATTAATTGTTAAGTATTACCAATCAGATAGTGTTGTGGGCGGGTCATTGTTTGAGAAGCTACTGGATCAGAGCCAAAGCAGCACATTTTTAAATACATTTATGCTATCGCCAATCTGACAGAAGAATCACTGATGCTGATATTTTTTGGAATAATTGGCCAGGGCCGATAATCGGTCTACCCTGAGTATGTACCATGATTGACTACATATAATGAAAGACTACTGCAGCACTGATGGTGAAGAGATAATAAAAAGAGTTAAATGACATTTTAAACACTGAATTGTCCATCCACTGTATACAAACAGCAGATCCTACTTTAGTTTGAAGATCATTAAGAATTTCGTTTGGAAGATGTTGCTCATGTGATCTGACTATAACTCGAATGGTCTTACTTAACTTAGACACAGACTAGTATTAATAAGGTTGCATACTTGAAAATGTTACAACATGACCAGGTGGGTTCATAATTTTATTTTGTGTTGGTGGACCTATGTGTTAATAGGATAATAAATGTTTATATTGCAGTAGTCGAACGTAGCTACAGTAAACTAATTTACTGAAGTACTACACTAAATGTTAGTACAATTCTGTAGTATTTGTACATTACTGGAGTAATTCTATTTTATGCTACTTTACACCACTGCATTTCCTCGTTACACATTGTAGTGCACTGAGTTACTTTGTCGATTAAGATTTTACTTACAACAGTTTATAACCTCTCAGCCATACAGCATGAGCACATTAACACATGCATCATTAAAATGCTTCTTTCATGTTAATGCATCATTTACATTTAGCAGACACTTTAGTCCAAAGCGAATGACAGTAATTCATACATACATTCATACACATGTGTTCATGTTCATTTGAAAGAAATGTGGCTACCATTTAATGCTAGCATTTTAAAAGAGCAATATGTTGACTATGTGACCAGAATTTTCATAGCAATTGAAAAAGGAACCTGAAATAATATCAACTAGAACCCGTGTTGATGTTATGTCAGCTAGCCCCGGCCCGTCCTGTCTCACGATACCACTTTGTACCAGCGGGAAGCGTTAGTCTGATAGTCCCGTAGTTTCAAATGGGGGATACGTCCGCTGTTAGCGTTATACATTAACAAAATAAACTCACAAAAATTCAAGAAATTATATTTTTCTTACTTCTATGTTTCTCACCAAACAGAAAAATACAACCACACACCTGAATTCAATATCTCACTTTTATAGAACTAGACCAGCGTTAAGACAGTGTTCACGTCTGGGCTGCCAAATCTAGTTGAGCGGGGCCCCCGTCGCCCGTGGTGACTCTCCCTATGTACTGAGGTACAAACTGCAGAGTTGCTGGCTCCATGGCTAACTGAGCCATGAGCTACTTAGCTAAAACTAGCTTGCTATAGACAAAGGAAAGCTAGCAAAGAGCAGCAGTTGTCAGTTACTCTGGTGGTATGCTGCCCCCTATGTTTACAGAGCTGCCACAGAATTCTGCCCATATTCTACAAATTATACCTTTAGTACAACTTTTTCATATCAAATTATGTTTTTGCGGCTGTTTCTTGATTCTCTGCAATTATCAACATAACCGAATGACTATTTTGTATTTTGTCCTGACCTGATGAAACACGGAGCAAAATGTGTTTGAATTATCAAAATGTATTTCTAATTTGTCTTTAAAGCACTTTGGTCAACATTAATTAATGTTTCACTGTTCCCTATTAATAAATCAACTGTCATCATGAAAGTAAAAGAGGAAATGAAGGTTCGGTCTGTGGTGAGAGGGAAAGACTTAAGTCGAGAGGGAACGCTGAAGATCTTTTCTTTATTTGTAAACACTTGAACAAATGAGAAGTAATAGGCCTAAAACACTGATTTAACAACCTAGGAGAAGGGACACTAAGGAAACATATACTAGCCTTGTCTGTATACTGTAAGCCAGCTGTCCTACAAGAGTCCAGAGGAGGACTAAAGAAAAAGTAGATTGCCTGAGTAGGCACAGATGGCCTGAGGACTTTATAACCTGTGACTGGGCAGAGACAGTAAGAAGTTATAAGACACAGTACAGTATTCTGTCTGCATCATTGTTGGCCAGTGATTTGCCTAATAATACCACATGCCCCACTGACTCAGCCCATACACTTGCTCATTGTTAATGTGGCAGGCCTGTGTGCATATTTTGGTGCCCTATAGTGCTTCAGCATCCAGCATCATAATGAGACCAACTAATCAACTAAATGACATGCATACATTTTTGGCACAGACACGTACACACACACATACACACACACAGGACATCACAGCCCACCAGACAGCCATTCCACACCTCCTATTGTCCAAAAGTCAGACAGCAGGCTGGGGCTGCAGAAGTGGCCACAGCAGGCCGATTTCTCCCCCGAGGGCCTGCCTGACTCAGATCTGCAGCAGCTCCCCCCCTCTCTCTTTCTCCAAGTGTCCTTAGGGAGAAGGATCTCCAAGCTGCTGTGGGCTGGAGATGAGGCAGATGCTTGCCACTCGAACTAATGGGAGGTCCGGGGGGATGACATGACTCCTCTTTTGGTTCCCATGCCCCGTGGCACGCTCATGTCACAGTCCTGCAAGTAATACACATGATAACAGCAGAGAGGGTGCACTGTCCATCTGCTCTTCTGACACAAAGACACACATCCTCCTCCACAGAGAGCCGCGGCAGGTACTGTGGATGGACACACACACTTACAATGAGCGTTTATGTCTCTGCTTATGAAATAGAAGATGATGTATGAGGCCGTGCGTGTAACATTAGGATTGGAGGATGTAAGCGATATGATGTATTGGAACATGTGCTACACACACACACGCGCGCGCTCGCTGTGATTGATACAAGTGTCAAAAACGTAATTATGAATTTTGGAAACAGGTGTGCTTCAGCTGGGCTCTGTATAAAAATTATTCTGGGTGGGGGTTGTGTATTTTTGTCTTTTTGCTGAAGTGACTATATTCAGTTCTTTTCAGGAGAACAGGAGAGGGGTTTTATCTCTTCACATCCCAGATTTATACTTCACTGAATTCTTCCCCTCCCACCAGCTCTTTATTCAGATTATTCGTCTGATTTATTTTTCATGTGTAGTTTTGGAGAAGAAATTCAAACTCATAATAGTAATATTTACAATATCAATGAGTTAATAATACAAACTCAGAAATATTAATCATTTCCATAAGTGACTAAAAAAGCTGTTCTCAGTAGAAAATAAGGTCCCCAAAACACGCTTAGAAGCAACAAAATTGGCAGGGTCCACCACATATAAACAAAATGAAACAGTATGAAATGATGTTGTCCTTTAAGGTCAGTTGGTTTATTCAGTCATGCAAATGAAGAGTTTGTTTATTTAGTTTGTTTTAGGCATAAAAAAATCAGTCAATGAAGATCTTTCTCTTCCGATTAAATATTACAGGGTGTGGGGCCTTCCTTTTTTTCCATTTTGTATGAGCTGACATAGAAGATGCCTGCCTCAATCATTTCCCTACAAACTCTTTATTCATTTAAAAAAAGAAGTGAAAGCAGACCTATTTGTTCAAGACCTCCTTTGCAAAAGTCTGTTGTCTTGTCTTCGTAAGACAAGGATTCAAATTTCAACCTCAAATAATAATAAGTGGAAAGTACACTAGTACTACACTCAATTCATTACCTAGTCAGTAGAGCACAGTTTAAGTTACGGCCCTGTTTGGTGCTCCCCCAGACTATACTCCACTGTTTCTTTTATGTAGCTCACATGTATCTTACTTCTTAAAGCAACACTATGAAACTTTTAAAGCATGCAGGAAAAAGATTGTTGATTGTTGAATCTCATCTCTAGATCGTCAAATACTGTCATCTTAGTTTGCCGTTGAACCTGTACCATCAGCTCAAAGCATCGACTTTGACTTCGGGAGGAGGCTCAACAATCAACTGTCCAGGAAGTTACAAATTAATGATTTAAATGGAAACATGTATCATCAACTATCCACAGTAGATGGATCAATGATGCATTATATTATACATTGTATTATATATTTTACATCAAGCTAGAGAAGAATAGATTTATAAATGAACGGTTCACTGGACTATGTAAAGACCTTACTTCAGAAGACGAAGATACCTAAAGCCAAAGAATGCTGGATAAAATGCTACACACACACACACACACACACACACACACACACACACACACACACACACACACACACACACACAGAGTTCCTCACATGCTCACATGAAACTGGATTAATGGCAAACAAAGCTATTTATTCAGAGGTAATTTAAAACAGGGGGTTTAACAAAAAAAGAAAAAATCCTGGAGTGTGGCAGAGAGTGTGGGAAGAACGTTAAGTAATCAACTTGAGAGCGATGTTAAGGAATGAGTAATAAGCTTATGTTCAATTCCCCCAATCACACAAATTAGGGTGAATTAAGCTGGTAATGGAACGTTTACATATGTTACAGGAGATATAGAGGGGGATACATCGTCAGCCTGGATTTGACGGAAGAAAAAGATGTAGGAGAAGACGGATGACATCCTGACAAACTTCTAAACACACATACAGACACACACAAACACCACTGGGGTCCTACCTGTGTGTCCAGTACTGATGTTGTGGTCAGACGCTGACTGGCCCTCTGGCATGCCGTGCTGTCTGGTGTGGTGCAGGTTGGAGATGATTGTAGAGAGGTCACTGTCACGACTGTAACACACACGCACAGGAAGGAGAGGATAAACACATTTAGAAGCAGCCCCAAACAAACTTAATTCCACAACGCAAATCCAAACCGGTGCACAAATTCATACTATTTCACACACTGCTCACCCTGAAAATCCTCCATCCAGATAGTGACATCCACTCTAAAAATGCATACCTCCACACAGACACAGCAGCTACAAGTGGCTGTCCTGTCAACCAGCTCTTAGCTCTGAGGTGTGTAATACACTCTGACAGACTACCGCATCCAGCACTTTTGGGTCTCATCCCTGCTCATCTTCCACACTAAGATGCATTAACGAACATATTCACAACTCATAAGTCGTTTAGCAGCTTAAAACCTGATTATGGCTCTTTTTAAATTCAGGCCGCCGACAGCTGTTTTAGAGAAAGATGACAATTGAATAATGTGGAAAGACAAATGACAGATATTTTAGATAAAGGAAGATTAAGCCTTGAACAGGACTGACTTACTTATTAGGACTGTAATATTTAAAGGGCAACACATTGAATACATGGTATATGACACTGGCGAAATTGTCTTGTTTTCTGTTGTGCTTCTCAATCACCCTGTCCTGCCCTTCGGCACCCAATGGAGGAGCAGGAGGAGGTCTCGCAGATTAGGCTCAGATCTGGTTGGAGCCGCTCTGCCCTTCCAAATGCTCCACCAGCCGCCTTTCTAACCTCCCCACACCAGTGGACCCGCACAACTGTGTCATGGAGGTATTTCATGTGCAATCTGATTACCATCCTGATCGCATTAAATGGCATAATGATGGGAAATAAGCGCTTAGAGTTTGAGGGGAGCACAGCGGCCGCGCAGTACGAGCGTAGTCACAGTATAATGGCAAACAGCTTGTGCGGTAGGAGAGGTGCAGGGCTGCATATTTTAACATGTACTGTTAAATGACTGTGACATACGTGCTCATGCCCGAAGTTCATGCACACTCAAGCCTGAGAAGATGCAGTATTTAGACATTTGTCAGTTTAACAGTATCGGCATCCTCTCGTGTCAGCAGGAATCTTGTTTATAGCCTTAACGGGCAACTTTATTGAAAGCAGAATCGTCTATGAAGGGGGTCTGGTGTGACACAGCAAGCACAGTTTATGGGACAGAAGCGGTGAACGGTTCTTAGCAGCCACCACTATGACGAGGCCACACTGTTTGCGGCTGCTGGATTTGGGTTTTTACAGTCCCATGATTACAGGCTCCCGTTGTAATGTCAGGCTGTCGGTCGCCAAGCTGTTTTCCACACGCTAACAGCAAAGATGAAGGAAAGCATAGAGGGGCCTAATGTTGGCCACTGCTGGCTTCACCAGTCACCTTTCAGTCACAGAGGACCAGTGAGTCAGGAAACAGTCTCAGACAAAACAGTCGCCACCGGTTGCTAAGCAAGGAGACGCTTGATTGGACGGCGAATGCAAACTTTTTAGACTAATGACAGACTTCTTTTTTTAGAGTGCAACTTGCTAAAATTAGTAGCTATCGGTGTCTGCAAGCTTTTCTTCAAAAAGAAAATGAGATGCAGGGGAGATTTTTTTAATTGTGCTTTAAGTCCTATAATAATGTATTTGCGTCATCCAGTGACTGCAACAAAACACAAAACACCCATCACACACACACACACACACACACAGTGTAGTTACACACTCCACTGTGAGAGACTGCAGCCCAATCCATCCATCAGCAGGCTGCGTTATAACCCCACCCTCTGTCCATCATTTAAAGTGATCATGATAATGCCATCCTGAACTTCTCAGAGAGGTGATGGGGTTATTATCCCGTGGCGAAGTGGCCGCTCTAAGCCATGAACGGCAAGGACATTGTTAGTGGGGTAATTAGTGCACTTTTCCTGAGCTGCCCCGCCTCAGCTTGGGCTAATGAGGGCCTAGCCCTGTCCCCACCCGCCTCTGCCCTCCCTCAAACCCCTCCCCCCCTCTATTTCTCCGGGTGGAGGCAAGGTCATTCTCAAGCCCTGGAAGATGAAGGGGGGGTGGGGACGGTGTTTAAAACCCAGTCACCTGAGTCAGCGCTCCCTAAGGAGCTCCTAAGGCTTGGGGTTAGCCGGGAAGGACGGGGGACTCAGAGAGGATGGAGGCGGGGCGGGAGGGTTATATTGTTGGCTGCTGGGCCCGATAGCTAAGAAGGACATGAGCTGCCTTCTTATCATCCAGGTGCACACCGGAGACAATCATCTCATCCTCAGCTCATCCCCGATCTGGTCAATAGTCATCTTGGGCCACAGGACAGACACACTGACCCAGACACTAGTACAACTAATATGTTTAATACTCATGGATATTACTGATATCCAACACAACTGAGATGATAACACAAACTCTGTATTAAAGTGAATATTTGACAAAAAGTTCTCTGTCATAGTTCGTGGTAAAGATGGACCATTTAGTTTTGTATAAAACCCCTACACTGTCTCGCTCAATATATATGTCACACAGAAAACATATTAAAAAAGGTGAAAATCAAAACAAGTCTGGCAAAGTTGATGGCTGTGGTTATGTGAAAGAAGAGTCAGTCAGTTTTGTGAGGTAGCTACTGGACAAGGTTTCAGTTTGGGTTTTGGTGAACATTAACCAAAACAACATCACTTGCATGACTGTTGGGTGTGTAGCCTTTCTAGTTCTAGTTCATATACATTCACAGTCCTATAACTTGATTAGTTTTAAGACAAACCATGACTTTTGACAATGAGCACTTATCTTTTAAATTGACAAGCATATGTGTAATTCACAGCACAGTTCAAACTGGATCAAATAATTATTTGTCTCTCACAATTCTCTACCACACATTGTTCCTGAGATAAAGTCACATGGTGGGACCTTACTGGGGATAACTTCCTGATATTCATTATCACAATGTGTTCTGAATGATGTTTCTAAAGTTTTAAGATTCAAATCTTTATGTATTGCTGAATAATGCATCTCCATAAAAAAGAAATAAGAAAACCATATAATGTCTAGTGTCCCCGTAAGAATGGATTAACACAGATCAGTTATTGGTGCTCTTTCTGTAGTTAAGAAAGTCTGTGCTCCCTTCGACCCATTACAGAAGGCATTACAATTTAAAATGGGCCAAACAACTCGAGAAGACTCCTCCTGGCATGGGGAAGCGACTCAGTATAAAAGCCCAGCAGTGGCCTGCTGTGGCATTGGCATGCGGAGCTGAGGTGGCGGGGCTGGAGGTCACAGTGTGAGCTGGCAGAAGCTGGCAGCCCAGGCGCCCTGACGCCATGTCTCACACCACCACTGGGAAAGTGCTGACAGACAGACAGCAGGGAAGTGAAGGTGGAGGAGTGGAGGAGGAGAGAGAGAGAGAGAGAGAAGAAAGAAAAAAGAGGGAGAGAGAGAAAGACAGGTCGCAGGCGCTGTGTAACATCTGGTGTTCGCAGATTTACTGTGCGCCCTCCTCTGCTCTCAAGGCAACAGCCCGAACACACTCCAACCTGCACAGGTGGTCCACAGCTCATTCAAATACTACCAGGCACGCAATATGTAATATTCAACAACCACTGCAAAGCAAGGTATGGACTTGGGCAATATGCGGAGAAAAAGACGGAATGAGTAAAGTTTCTCTGATGTTGTGTCAGAAAAAAACATATACTGCAAGTCTTTCATTAAGGAAATACTTACACATCAGGACATATAAAGATTAAAGCAGGGACATGGATTGGTTCCGTATACATTTAATGTTTTGTCTGATTCCTATGAGCAACGGAAAAAAAACATTGTCATGCTGCTCACAGTTGGATCAAAAGGCAACGCGCAAGCGGGATCCCTGCAAGTGGAGGGGGTAATGAATAAATACAGAAATAGATACATAAATAAGTAAGAGTAGCCCGGTTTCTCTTCTCCTTGTTGTTCCTCTGCTCTACAGGCTGACATGAGGTCGATAAGGCAGCCAAGGAAGAAGAGAAAAGTACAAGGAAATAGAAGATATGGTAAATCCGCCATGTTGTCCTGCACACGCTGCTGGTTTTACTGGTAATTTCTCCTCTGGCTCACTTTTTGAGTGATTACCTTTCTTGTTTTTCTAATTCTATTGTTTTTACTGCTATTATCTGTCTCATTTTTCTTATACAGAAAGAAACTACAACAGTTTTAACAAAACTGGGTTTTTTTCAGCAGCAGACAGAACTTTCAACTATCACACTGAAGCGACTGTACGAACGACCAAAGCTCTTATTATCTTCGGCTGATTCCAACATACTGTATGACAGCACGTGAACAGTAAACACTGTGTTCTTTACATGTGGAAATGATGGAACCTCACACTTCAAGCCGACGCCAAATCTGAGACTAGACTGCTGACCATCTTTTTGTTGATCCTCTGTTTTGACACGGAGTTGATGGACAAAACACTGCTCTATGCGGGAAAAACAATGGGCTTCTTGCTGCTAGCCAACGCCCAATCAGCTACTAAATTGCTGTGACTCTGTTGCCATGGCAAACTGTGTGTAAACAAGGCCAAAAATTCTTGAAGTGGAAAGCTCCTCTAGAAAGCTATAAAAACCTCCAAGCTCGCTAATTAGTGCTTTAGGGGAGAGACATTTCCAGTAATTTCACACTGTCCGTGACCTCTTACTGGCATAAGGCAATGACACAGTTGTTCAATAAAGCCAGAGGACAAAATGTCAAATGCAATAGACATACAGTAGCTAACTCAGCGTCATTGTCTCAGTGTCTTTCTCTCTCTGCGGTTATGATGTAGATTGAGGGCAGCATACCCATTAACAAATGCCATGAGGAGATGTGTTTTCATACCGAGAGGAGGGCTCTGAAGGGAAACTGAGAAAACACTGATTTAGGAAGCCGTAACTTCAGATTCTTCTCAATGTTAAGAAACATGAGCGTCCTCTGTTTGCTTCTAACGGTACTAATCAGCTGCTGTTTTCTCTCAGAAAGCACCACAGCTGCATCAACATGTCACCGGGGTAAAAAGCAGACAGCAGTTCAAGGCTATTACCAAAATGACACCTATAATGTTTTATGCTGGGCCTGGGCGATAAAACGATAGTGATACGTACCAGCTATAGACACTTCATCAACAGCGATAAGAGCATTGGTTAGATAGGAAGTTTAATAATTCACTCACATACATTTAATGTAAACCGCAATGAAAGCACATAAGGAATACACCCTGGCACAGGAACAGCCAATCATATCCCTTGATAATGGAGCACAAGTCACACACAAACAGGCAATCATTTAATGTGTTAACGACATGACGGAAACAGCGCGGGGTGAGAAAATAGGTACAGATGGCCAGGAAATAGTTTTTTTTTTAAAAACAACAAAAAAGTCTGATGAGCTATGTGATACTAGTTTACCAGTATGACAACTTCACTTAACCAGACTATTCTGCAGTGTTTTGGTGACTGCTTGCATTCAGCTGTTTATGAGTAATGTTAGCATTGTAGGCGCTAAAACTGAGAATTTCTTGGGTTGCATTAGTAGCAGGATAAACATGAATAAGTCAATTAGAAAAGCACAATTACAAGTCAATTTACATAAATAAATTAAATAGTAAAAAAAAACTTTTAACTATAAAACTACAATGTTAAAAGAAATAATTCAACCTTTTTCTCTCCTGGTTTATTAAAAATAGGTAATTAAAGGGGCTCTATCTAACATTTTATAGCAATTTACATGTTTTAATCACTTTTTTATTGGCCATATATGTGTGGATTGTAACATAATGTGAAAAATTACAATTCTGTTTAAGTTGTTGAATGCCGCTGGACTGTGGATTTCTTTGTGAAAGACTCAGGTAGGATTTATCTGCAACAGTCCAAAGGATGTGCCTTTATGCACGGTCGCGAATGTCTCGTCTCAATGCTTCTCTCCGCTCCACGGACAGAGAGTAACAGTAGCTAATGATAGTTTAGAAATGGAGTCTTCAAACAAACGTTCCACTGAGCACCTTTAAAATGAACAATAACAATCAAAATCAACTCAAATTAAAAGTCTTAATAAGAAAATGTTTTTTTCCAGCCATACCATAAACTTGCTGCTCAAGATGGAAACGCAGGTCGAAAACCAGTTATTAGGGATGTTAGTAGGTTAAGTTGAATTCAGTATGTTGCTTGTTTCAATCAGATTTACTCTCTGCTGATTTGATGAGCAGAGGACAAGATGGGTCTTGTATGAGGGGACCCCGTGATAGCCTCTGACAAGCAGACTATGTCGGACAGCTGGAGTTTTTTTTGCTTTTATCGGACTCTGGCAGAGGTCTGCAGATTTTCAGACAGCCTTCTCCTCCCTATTTAATCTACTGAGACTTTTCGTAGATTGAAGCATTTGCATATGTAAGTGATCATGATTGCAAAACAGAAAAACTTCCCTTGTTTGTTTAGGTGAGCATTAATAATGGGTATGGTGGATTTTTTTCCCTCTTCTACAGCTGAAAGGCAGACGTCAGCGGGTGTAACTTATAAAATCCACGGTGGTTGCTGGGTAATTACCCAGACTCTCAGTCAGCACTTTTCAATCAAAGCCTTGTTATCTACGGCCAACTGAAACAAACACTAAGGTAGGCTTTGTTTTGCCCTTGAGTGAGACACTAAAATCCTAAGTTACCGCCATCAAATATTTAGTCCCTGAAATGAAATCCATAAATCAGAGTTAACAAATCCAAACAATCTCCAGCGCCAATACCAAAGCAATACCAAGGTGATAACAACAACTAGATTTTGCTTCCTTCTTTCAGGTCATGTGGTGTTTACAGAAGTCACACAGGACTTTAGTTCTGATAAACCAAGAGGATCTTCTGTGTACAGCACGCCTTATGTGATAATGATTATTTGGTTGGCTCCGTGGCTTGGCTGCACTTCAGAGTCTTCAGATGTTCTGTGCTTATTCAGCAGGACAAGTGTAGATCTATGGAGCACCAAGTAAACTAATTGTCTGTAAAGCCGGCGACTGTTAACATTAATCTGATTATAAGAAGGTGCATCGGTTTATAATGAACTTGAGACGACATCCGGATGAGACTGATGAGCTACAGAAGCAACACTTGTTGACACTGACAGACAAATCCTCTTAAAAAATCCTCAGGCGGCCACCTGAACAAACCAAACAACCTCTTTTTAAATAAAATATACCAAGCGACATTATATATATTTAACTATGCACTAAAGAACTGGACTGAGTGGAAAAAACAGTCTTCTAGTGTAATGCACAGATGCCAGAATTCAATGTTGGTGGTTTACTTTACTATGGCAACAAAACAAGACACTGATAAATTGAAAACTACATATTTTGGGAGATGTTGGTACATTTATTAACCATGTTTGTGGTGACAAAAGCAGTTATTTTTAAGCCAAATACAGGCTATTTTCTGTTTTCTTTTTTGTGCCAAAACCTAACCAGACAATAATTACAGCATTGTTACAACAGAAAATTGAAAACTAAACCTAAAGAAAGTTAAGCTGCAACATAAAGAAATAAAAAAGTTTCATCACATCCGTGGTTTGCTGAAACTTATACTACCAACATTTATTCTGGTGATTGGGTTGGATTGGATGAGTCCATGTATATTTAAGTGCAGTTACAGTACGCAGGTTTGCAGCAACCAAGTGGGTGTGACACACTGCTGCCGCCAGCCTTGATGATGTGTGGATGAGACAGCACAGATACATCACACATGTATACAGAGGCCCTGTATTTTTCACATCCATTGGCCAAATCCAATTTGTTAAGACCCTTCTACGACTCACTTACGAAGCTGCGGTCAATGGAAATCACATTTCCGTGATTGGACATCCCATTATCCCGTTCGTCCAGACCTGCGCTGGGGGATAAAGCAGGGCTGAGACGGATGCCCGGGACAGACCGGAGCTGCGGCTCCAGCGAGTCCGTCGCCTTTCAAAGGGTAAAAGCCTGACATATTAGTCATAAGTGTTCTTTAAATTCATTATCATCTTAACACGCCAGCGGCACAAGTGTCAGGGGGAGGGGAAGCCCTCCTAAATGAGGTTAGTGGATCCATTTAAAGCTTCACAGTTGCTGTGCTGTCCACCGTGTCACACGCAAGTCTCAAGACATGAAAAACATCCCCGCCTGTAATGAGGTTGCACAAGCTGCTTATAATGCAGCTGGGGACTTTCTGAGGTTAATCAATGAACGGTTGCTGCATTATATCTGTCCATAGCCTGTCTGATTTCTGAAGTCTGTATATGTACATACCGAATAATCAAATTCATGTGATGTTTATTCTCAGACTGAAAATATATTCATGGACCAAAGTACTGGCTGTAGCAAAAAAAACACAACATATAAATATAATTCCAACATCACAGTAGAGCTGCAATTATTAATTGATTAGTTTTCAACTATTAAATTAATCTGCAACTATTCCGAACATCAATTGATGTATTAAGTAAATTTTTAAGGAAAAAAAATTAGCTTCTTAAATGTGAATATTTCTGGTTTCTTTACTCCTCTATGACAATAAACTGAACATCTTCGGGTTGTGGACAAAACAAGACATTTAAGGACATCATCATCATCTTGAGTTTTGGGAAACACTGATTGACATTTTTATCCCCACAAATTCATAGTTGCCTAACTACATCATAGCGAGGCAGCGGTGTCCTCAGGGCACATTTGCTTTATCCTAATAAGCTGACCTCACTGTCACCCCGCATGTGAGTGTGTTTGCATGTATGGAGATGTGAACATGATGATTCACTTGAATCCAAACAGGCTTTTACTAAACGTAATCCACATTTTTTTGACAAAAACTGACAGATCTTGAGCACTCTTCTGTGTCCATTATTGTGGAAAATTTCAGTTCTGACAATTAGTCAGACAGCCAATGACAGATTCACACTAAACTGCGACGTATTTAATTTCATGAATAAACCGAAGACATTTCTGAGAAAATTTAAGCTGCATTCCTAATACATACCACCTGATTTGATTAGAACAACGAAAAGACTGTAGTGTGAAGGATGAGGATGACTAGATACATGCCGGACTGTGGGTGTTTTTGAGGCAGCATATGCTTTTTCTTATTATTAATCTTCAATTAATTAGCCTGTCCAAGTGTTATTTGTATTATTCCCTTATTACCAAGTCAAAAATAACAATAACAAAACATGAAGTGGCGTCTTATTAATGTTTTGTATGAAAACCGCCCCAAAGCAGCACACACTATGTGATGAAGCAGACAGCGGTGACTCAGGTGACTCAGTCTTTCAATATCAAGTCAAGACAGATACACTGAGACTTGGCAGGAGCAACAAAATGCAAACCAACAAACCAATTAACACTTCCAAAGCTCAGCACACGTCTTTCCTTTAGACATCCAAACTGTATTTTTGAAACATATTTCTTTGTCTGTTCGTCTCAGAATGCGCCTTTTAACACCTCAATATGATCTTGAAATCACTTTTGATGAAAATACTGCACACGCGTCTGAGGTGCCATTTAAAAAAAAAACCAGGGGATTTATTATTGTTAAGACAAGTGACACCTCAGATACAGTACTTCTTGTGGAGATTTCACTAAAAGTCATATACAATTAAAGCCTACGCATTAACATAATTGTGTGTCAGTGTCTACTAAACACGCACAGAAAAGGGGAAGAAAATGTAGGAAGTAGAAAATAGCTGGAAAGTTCAACAGGTATCTGGTATGAGAATAACACGGGACCCAAATGTCAAATGTGCTTGTTCAACATTATGCCGAAGTCAAAGGTGTCTCACCTCTTTCTCATGATACTGTAATGCAACTCGTCCTCCTGTTTGATGTGGGCATGATCCCCACTGGCCCGCTCACTGCCTTCGCTGTCGTCACTGCTGAAGATGGAGGCCAGCTCCTTCTTGGGCACCCTGTTGGGAGGCAGGGGGATGGTGCGTTTCTCAGCCAAGCGCCCGCGGTTCTGCACAAGGCACAAAGAAAAAAGAGACACTTGAACAACAGGATTCATATATAGGTTGTCAAATTGTTGGAACAGCTTCCCAGTTTGCTTGTGTATAATCCATCTGCATCACTTTTTTTAATGTATTCTAATCTTTGAGTATCAGTACCCGAGTTCTCTATAATGTAGACATGTGGAGAAATAGATCCGTAACTAATTTGATAAAAAATATAAAACTGAACCCACATATCGATTCAGATGTAACTCTAAACATTAACTGAGTAAACATGAAAACTAGCGAGCAAAGAGCAGAGAAACGGAAAACAGTTCACTTAAAGTGATGGAAAAACATGGATGAATGGCTTTAAGATTCAGACAAATTCAACTGTGTGATGTAAAACTATTGTAATCATATCTACTTTTATATAATTAGTGTTACACAACATCCAGTTCTAAAATTATTAGAAACAAAACATTTGTACCAGGATGGCGGGTCTCAATAAAGGTATCTGACACCTTCTGTCAGGAGTCTGTGAGTACATCACAACTAAGCGTTTGGACCCACTGCGATAAATCAATAGAATCTTGTTAGTGAGAGTGGTAGCTACTGAATGTAACTCCAGCTCTGTGCTATGTGCATAGCCGTCATTTTGGTTTCACGACTGGTTTAAAGGTGCAATATGTAAGAATTGGCCACCTGTCAAATTCATGATCTAAACAAATGGAGGGCAGCATATCACCAGAGTAACCGCTAGCTGATGCTAGCTGTAGCTGCTGTTAGCTAGTTAGCTCAATTAGCCGTGGAGCGACCAGAACAGAATGGCACTGGGACGAGCCAAAGCTAGCTGTTAGCATGGCTAAGTTAGCATGATAACTTTAATAGACAAATTGCGACACAATTCATAGACATCGTAATGTTAAAACTGTTATTATAAATAATACTAATAATATATATTTTCTTATTAAAAAAAACTTAGATATTGCACCTTAAACAGAATCGAGGGTCCACTGAAATTACAGTATCTCTATGGTAGTAGCCCATGAGCCTCCTCCTTCTTAACAATAATATAATCATCCAATTCCATGTTTAACTGTAGAAAAATGTCATAGGCCATCTGCCATATTTCATTTGTCCAACACTCATCAGAACCTACCACAAACCGGCTCAACGGCAAAGATGGAAACGTCAGAATAGCTGGCACCAATGAGCTACACTAAAACCAAAACAAGTTAATCTGTAAAATAGGCATTCAGCCCTCAGCCAGATATTGGTAACACTGGAATCCTCCAATACTCTATTTAAGGCCAATATTGGACTAACTACCTTTTAAAACTAGCCATTTCTTTCCCCAGCACGCAACACAGACGTCACATTTGCTATAATACTTTTTCTCTAAACCGAAGTGAGGGGCAGAAAAGTTGGTTGGTGAAATGAGTGTTTATTTTCCCCCAAAGCTGCCAGGAGAAAGCGGAGAGAAGAGGGGATAAAGAGGAGATTGAGACCCTGGGGGCGTTAGGAAGTGAAGCTGGGCGACCTTTAATGTGACCTGAAGAGGTCACTGCAGATTAACATGGCCCTATCACAGAGAGGAGGGAGGAGGGGAAGATAGGGGAGAGGGAGAGAGGAGTAGAGATATGAAGGGAGAGAGAGATGGAGAGAATATAAAGGGCCGAGCCGGGGGAGGAAATCGGAGAAGAGCAGGGGAAGGGTAGGGTAGAAAAGTTAACAGGGAAGACAGGGAGAGCGGATGTGGGTTTGTACGCGAGAGAGAAGAGAACAGGTGAGAAAAAAATACAGAAATGAAAGAGAATGTGGGGAGTCAAAACATGAGAGAGAGAGAAACTCCACAGAAGTAAGGTCTGTCCGGTGAGGAGTGGACTTGGATTTGAAACTATATCCCCCCGCCCTCTCTCTGTGCCTACATCTCCGCTCGTACTCCCGGACGCCTTCAAGCCCTCCAGCTATCCCTTCCACCACACGCAACCCTGCTCTCCACCACTCCTCCCTCCTTCCCTCGCTCCCTCCATCCCAGGAGGCGCGGCAGCATGAGTGGCAGGCGGGGGCAGGAGGAGGGATTTGGGGGCTCCTAGCCAAGAGGCAAACAGGTGCAGCCCCTCTGGAGTCACTCAAATGGCAGACATTAAAAAGAGTTGGGGGGAAGAGAGACAGAGAAAGATGAAAACATCCCCCAGGATGAGCAGGCCACAGAGTTCTGCACATTTCTTTACTCTCTTATTTTGTATCATGCCTTGCCAGGAAAGAGGTTTTTCCTCCTTTCTTCTTTCCTGTCAGAGCTTTCTGCAAGTTCTGCTCCAGCCTTTGAGGACAGTGGATCACTTTCTGATAGTTGTGCTACTTCCACGCTCGGCCTTGGCTGCAGGAAGTTGATGCTGGAGCTCCAACAGGGTGGAAACGACAGACGCAACCCAGTTACATCTGTCAGACACACACATCTGTTAAATACAAATTCTCCACCTCCAACACTCTTTACTGCTGTCTTCCCATTATCAGGGTAAAACACAATATCACATGGGCGCTTCACATCACCGACTACTCATACATGCGCATGCACACTCTCTCACACACACACACACACACCTGTTCCTGCTCCTTAGAATTCCCCTCTAAAAACAGGGGATTTTACTTGGAGCACGCCAGCAGTAGAGTGTGTACAGGAATAGAGCGTCTAAGACCAGTCGTGACTGTGGCTGTGTGTGTGTGTTTGTGTGTGTATGAGCGTGTAGACAACCACCCACATGGCCGTGACATACCCAGGCTGACAGCCCCCGTCACTCCCTGCCCCCCCCTTCCTCCCTCTTCTCTCCCGGAAAGCCCCGATCCTTTCTTTAGTGGCACTGACGCAGAACTGGGGGTGAGCTCCCACTGCTTCCGGCAACACTTCCGCAGCACGGGGGAGGGCTCTCCGAAACAAAACACGAAGCAAAACACACCCCTGGCAGCCCACGTAGGAGCGCTCAAAGGAAGGGCGCCTGAGCGCACAGGCTCATACGCGCACACACAGACACACAGACCCACGCGCGCATGTGTGCGCAGAGCTGAGGCAACCTTACTGCGTGTGGTCAACCTCCTTTTCAGCCATGGAAAGAAGTCTCTCATAAAAGTCCCACTAAAAGCACCTCTATGAATATCACCTCCCACGCTTTCTGTCTGACAGTCAGGCAGCCAAGAAATATATCTGGGCTTCACATTTACACTCAAAAAAGACACAAGTACATAGAGATGCACTAGCATGAGGACACACTGACCAACTTATTACACAACATGGACAAACCATTATAATGGTCATATCAGCGAGTCCTCCAATAGATACAGTTTGCTCTGAGAGAAACACTCGAAATTGAACTTAGCTGAAATAGTGAATTATTCGAAGAAATTACAGCTTTAGTTTGATACAGTAACTTTAAACACAGAAGTACAAGTGGTATATTATAGGTATATTAGAGGTCAGATAACATGAGATGTAAATATTCTTATATTAGACATTCATACTGACCTCTTGTCAATTCTCAAGAGTGCCTCTAAATATTATACTATACTCGATTTTTGGGGCCGATGCATCGACAGATATGCACATATTTTGTACAATGATCGCTCCAATGTGGTTATCAACAACTTGTAATGGAGGCAGGCTGTTTCACAGTTTCACAATAAACCTGACTGTTTAAATATGAATGAAGCAGCTAACTTGCTTACTAGAAATGTAATAATTATGTGTCCTTTTTCAAAATTGCTTGTTTTTAGGATTCTGTAACAACAAGACTCCAACATAAGCAAGCAAAATGATTATGGGTCTGAATTGATTTGGAAAGTTGAGGACATTTGGTAGAAATGTGCAAATTAAAACGGTCTGTAGAAGATAAAAATTGTGATTTCAGCCAACTGTCAGGTCTTGAATGGCAGTGAATGTCATGTGGTAGTCTGAGATTTAGTGAAGTATCTGATACACTACGATCTGGGCTCACACTGAAGGCTGTCCTGAGAAACGGCTAGAAGTCTACAGTACTATGATTTGGTCTTTTATGGGCCAAAAAACATCATTCAATACATCGTCAGTTAATAGGTAGATAGTGATGGGTAATAAAGCTTTAATATTTCAAAGAGAAACATGAATGTATGATGAGCAACGTGCAGACATTAGCAGCCATACTGAATACGCTTCTGTAACTCACTTTGTTGGCCTGAATTCATACATTTATATCAAGGAG
Organism: Spondyliosoma cantharus; assembly: GCA_900302685.1. Classification (NCBI taxonomy): domain Eukaryota; kingdom Metazoa; phylum Chordata; class Actinopteri; order Spariformes; family Sparidae; genus Spondyliosoma; species Spondyliosoma cantharus. The sequence continues at coordinate 2,664 of OMLP01013229.1, read as the reverse complement.
TTTGGTTTAAAGGCAACAAAACACTCTTTGTAGTGAAAAGAAATATGGGCTAGTATCACAGCTACACGCTGGCCAGCAAAGGCGTTTCACTCCGAGCAGAAATTATAAGGCAATCTAATGTTTTCTCTCTAAATTTATTTCAGACTTTTAAATGAGCTCTTGGTGGAAAAGAGGACTAATAAGTGTGTGTGTGTTTTTTTTTCTTCTTTCTCCTTGCGTTATTTCCTGAAAGGTGCAGTGCCCTGCCGCTGGCTCCAACAAGCATTAGCAAGCACACACCCACACACACACACACACACACACACACGAACACACAGCGGTAGCCGCCCGTGACATTCCTGCAGCTGCGGCGCTCTCTCTCCCTCGCACGCGCCCCCCCAGCGATCTCCCTGGGGGACGAATGCCTAATGAGTCACGCGCCTGTCTGCCGTTACCTCGCAGCGTGTGTGTGTGTGTGTGTGTGTGTGTGGAGGCGGGATGGCGGGCCGACTTGGCGCGAGCGCTAGGGGAAAGGGGGAGGGGGAATGAGGAGACGACAGAGAAGGAGAGAGGAAAAAAAAACCGAGCGTGAGGAGGGTGGGGGGGGGTTGAAGCGGTCATTACCGTGCTCACATAAGAGCTCTGAAGCAAGGCTATAACAAACAGTTTGTCTGCTGTGTGTTTGTGTGAGACTGAGATCCTCCAAAAAATGACTAATTCCTACTTTGTTTAGTCTCATTCTCCTCATCTCTGACTCACCCGCCCTGACATTTTGACAGGTGCACCTATGAAAGGTGATTAGCTCCAAATTTGTCAGCTTTCATCAAATTGAGAGCGCTCAGTATGCAAACATGACTGGTATAACCAGATTACTGTGAATAATCTGATTAAAGTAATAGTTTGATTAAAGTGTTTACATGGGCCGCGGTAACCAGATTTCCCTGGTAACCCAATAATAAAGTTTATATGATGTGTTTGATAGTCAGGATAACGTCTGTGGGGATTTCTAGTTGAAGAAAATAAAAAGACCCAGTTATTGTTTTTGCTTTTATGAATTCACAGAGCACCTTAATGCAGTTTCTATTACTTTGGGTTCATCGTGACATGGACGCTGCTTTGCTCTCATCCCAAAATAGTTTGGGTGGTTTGTGTATAAAATCATCCATTTGCATCCACTGTTCTCCCTGACCTTTCTGGTACATGTTCAGAATCAAACCAGTGAAATAAATCGGACCAAAAGGCACACTATACTGTATAGTGCACATGTAAACCGGCCAGCTTTGTATTTGCCTGATCTGGTTATAATCAAATTATTAGCGCGCGCTAAAACGAAACCTGCTGCAATATCTGCAAGAACACCAAAGACTAAGAGCTGCTGAATATGAATAAACTGCAGATTTATAATTAGAAGCACATTGAACTATTCTGACATGTGAACATACTGTTCATATAGACACTTTTATTTACATTCCTCCACCACAAACATGCACTCACCAAAAGCACACAAACAAACTAGCACTGACACACGGTATAGCTCTAGACTGCAACCATGTACCAGTAGTCGCATTTTTGGAGACAGTCCGGCTAAAAATTAGGAGCACGAGTGAAACTTGCAAAAATGGCCCCAAATGTTATATCATGCTGGTAACGTTTTGCCGCCAAATCAATAAAGATATATGAATGTGCTACGTTGCATGTCGATTTAAATGGCCGTCCTAAATTGGGTGCTCCACAAAATATCAGCAGGGACCAAAGTGAAAAAAGTTGCTCTGGAGCCCTGTGTCGTCATTAATACAGTAGAATCATGTTTAACCCCATTTTCCAATTTTTAGGCCAAACCACATTTATATTTCAAAGTATTCATATGCATCAGATAAACAAACTGATATGCTGTCAATAATGATGTCTCCAGTGACATCTAATCCAGTTAAAGCTGTGATTTGCTGCATTTTGCAAATTCAAATCAAGGTAAAGACAACGCTTACAATGTGTGAGGGACTTTTTGTCGACTGCAAAAAATTCAACTAACCGAGTAACAAGAACACAAACATATATTTCTGTCAACAGGTGAGCCTTGACAAATCAAAATGTTCCATTTATGGGAAAGATAAATATTTCCTCACACTCAACCATACAGATGAATATATTGAATATATATATATACACACACACATATATTACACACACACATATATATATATTATTATTATTATTATTATTATTATTATTATTAAAAACAATTTGCTTTACATTTTCAGCTGGTTCTTTTGAAGTTTGAACATTCAATCTGGTCCGATTAAAGTTTTTTGGACTGAAGCACCGTTCTTGACTTCAGAAACACAACTATAAATTTGCCAGGAGATCAGGCAACAACATAATCAAGTAAAACTCCTTATAAGCGCAAATGTACTTCATACTTGGCAAAACAAATCTGATTCTGAATAACTCTGTACGTGTGTCTATGTGCTTAAGTGTGTGTGTGTGTGTGTGTGTGTGTGTGTGTGTGTGTGTTATGTACAGACTTTAGGCAACACTTGGTTGTTCAAGGCCGTGTGAGAGAAAGAGAAAAAAAGTGAGAAAGCACTGTAGGGCGGACAGGCATGCGACCAAGTCCCCCGCCTCCCCCAGACACATACAGACACACACACACTCTTACACACACACACACACTCATGCTCTCCTGCA
>OMLP01013227.1:7507-20793 GCA_900302685.1 Spondyliosoma cantharus | reverse complement strand
GCTTGTTTGTGTGTGTGTGTGTGTGTGTGTGTGTGTGTGTGTGTGTGTGTGTGTGTGTGTGTGTGTGTGTGAGCTTGCACGAATTTCCAGACAAGTGTCGGTTTCTCCTGCGAAGTGGAAGTGTGGGCAGTGTGTGATTAATTTAATAGTACGTGTTGATGTACATTAGTAGATGTGTGTGTGTGTGTGTGTGTGTGTGTGTGCGTAGCTACCTGCAGGCTTTACAATAAGCCGTCATTACTGTCAAAACCACCATGAGGTCACATATACACGATCACACGGGATCACATATCCGCCTGTAAATATTTGTTGTCTGTCTCGTTTTATGTGCATGTACACACACACATTTGTTATATGCCACCACAAACACACACACACAGATGATCACACATGCATTAACGCACACTTGTACAGACTCGTTGAAGGTATCTGGAGACCGTCTGTTTTAAACGATGGAGCTTTTTTTTCCGTGTTGATGCACACGAGTGATTTGGAAGTTTGGGAGGAAAGGAGGGATTTAGAGGGAGGAGACGGAGGGATGGTGGGATTATCAGATAGTTAGATGTACAAAACTGCTGCCGGGAGGTGTTTACACTGTCAGCACGGCACTCTGTAGAAGATATCTATTAAGATGTGATAGGATCTCTGTCTTCAGTCTTCAGAAACAGACAGATTTGTCTTAACGTCTCAAGATTCTGTTTGAAATCATGTAGTTGACGGATTTGCGATGGTGTTTTCTGGCGTCAAAAGAGAAAAAGATTTGTAACGTAAAAAATTATGTATGTATCAGTTAGAAGGAGACGTGGAATATTCTTGTCTTGTGTTGCAGATGGATACAGTAGATTTCTACCTTCAGGACTGTATATGTGTGAGGTGCATGTTTGAGCAGGTGAATAGAGCAGTTGTAAGGTGTCTCGGCTCTTTCGCTGAAAAAAAAAAAACTGTGAAACTGTCATCTGAAGCATCTGAAGGAGGATTATAAAGCAATACATTCTTGCAGTGACACGTCAGAGAGACAGGACAGACTCCATGTTGGTCCTGGACCAATCACAGCATGCCGTCCAAACATGGCGTCCAGAAACTGTGTGTTTGACGTCTTGTGCTTGGAAAACATAAAGTATTAAAACCATCACAGTCTCTCTCACAGCACCGGCAATTTTATCGTGGAAGGAAAATTAATTTAATAAAACCCTCGTCGTGCCAGACGTTCATCTTTGTTCCTTGCATCTTACATCATTTTTTTTTGGTTATTTTAATGTGAAACTCTCTGGATTTGGAGACAACAAGCTTTGATTTAACTTTCGTCATCTCCTTGAATTACTGAAGCGACAGATCATTTACATGATGGGTCACGTGTGCCTGTTTTGTTGGTGTTTAAACTCTGTAGCGATGAATCCCTCAGAGCGACCCGGAGACTCGTGGATCTAATGTTACACTTGCAGGCACAGACGGCAGTAAGTCATCTCTGTGTTTGAGTCTGCATCCTATAGACGCTGACCAGACGCTGATCGGCCTCACGGGCTCTGACAGGTGTGTTGAGGCTCAGCGTGACCTCCCGTCCTCCTGACGTAGACGACTTGTGTGTTTGATGGGCTGTTTGTAATATCTCGTGGGGCCCCTGAGAGTTACTGTAAGAAGAGGTGTGTATACATGCACACACTAACGCTTCACACGCTAACGCAGGACGTAGCATTATTTCGCTTTTTTCGTCCAGATTGTTTGTATTTTCTCTCCTTTTCTTTATGTTCTCGTCTGATGTTAATGCCTCCAAACAGGCTCAAACAAATTGTAAGAAGAGGAGGGATTTGTGCGCAGAACGAGTTAGACCGCTTCTAAATCTTACCGAAACACAATTATGTGTATTATGAGCCGTTTTAATGGCTGTAGTTCAGATTTCAAACAGCCTCGGTGTGAGCCCAGACATATATTTACACCTCAGAGAGTGTTTATGCTGCCACGATAATGTATATAGAGTGTCTGTAGGGAGATGATGAGTAACCCACAGCACAGGCAGCGTAAACACACACCGCCTGCAGGCTTCACTGCCTTTTTATGATTTGATTGGAGGGATTTACGGGGATTATGGTGATAAATCACATTGATACTCATCTCTTGAGAATAAATTAGACACCGCTGTAATCCACTGAGGCTGTTTTAACTGTATATGATTGTCAGAGTACGCACGGTTTGTTCCCCTCACAGTGAATCTGTGTTTATACTGTAGATGTCACGTTAATGATTTACTGTAGAGATTCGGCTGAAAATGTAACCGGAGGTCTTGAAGGTCTGCCTGGGTTTACTGTAAGTGCTAAAACGTCGACCGTATGGTGTGTTCGGTGGTATTTGATTCATCTTGTGATCACTGATGCAAAGATTTGGTTATAACCATTGCAGCCTAGAACGAAAACATGAGTAAAAAAAGATGTGTACCATTATAATTTCAACCCAAATCACCAGAATAAATGTTATTCAAGTACATTTCTGCAAAACCACGTTGAAGATCAAACTGAAGTTAACTTTCTGTTGCAACTACACACATAATCCACTTGGTCGGGGTTAGGAAAGCATCATCGTTTGGCTTAAAATGCCTGTTTTGGTCGCCACAAAAGCGTCTAGAAATGTCTCCAGGTGTGACTCAAACTGCAGTGATCCATGTGGGTGTGGTTTGTTATAACGCCACCATCCTCCCCTCCATCTTCTGCTGCGACAGGTGGTCAATAAGCACGTAACGTGAAATGACACGTTTGGTTCACAACCTTCGTCTTCATGCAGATACAAGTAGATAAACAGGAATTACGTGTGTAACAATAATGTCATTAGCACTTCTACCCCGAATGATTAGAGCAAAATTATGATAAAAACACATTTCTGGCCTGATCAGTCGTGTGTCTCAGACATCGTGTTGGTGCCAGCTGGCTGCTCGGGTCGTAGTTTGTTCTGTTCGGCTCCATTTGGTTTCACTTTGCTGCATCACCTCCAGTTCAGGATCAGAGCTCGGAGAGGCGAGGCTACATCTGGGTTAGTCATCAGCACAGCTGGTGTGTGTGTGTGTGTGTGTGAGGTTGAAAAGAAAACAGACTTCTTCTCCTTTGGGTGTCAGTAAAGTTAATAACAAAGCATAAAGAGGAAGGAAACTGATTTTGTGCTTTTATAAATTCCTTTGTGAGAATCGAGCGTAATTCTATTAGATGGACTTCCTCTGGTGAGTGTCGAGAGATCTGAGAGAGAAGAATGTAGAAAGATTTGAGGTGACACACTTTCTTGTGGACAATTCGGAGATTCATCAGTAGATAACAAACCGCTGAACAAGACTGTGAAACATGGTCAGATTTGATGCTGAGAACTGAAGACATCCCCACAAGAAATCTTTTGTTTGAGCTTAAAGCAGATTAAACTAATCGGTGTGATTGGTGTTTATCTGATTACATCTCATGTCGTTATCAACGTAACGACTAGATATCAGTTTAAACATTCACTTAATTACATTTATGGCCTTTTCCAGATTTGATGTCCGGTCTTTTATCAGACGAGACATGTTTTTAGTGCTTTATTGGAAATCTGTCGTTTAATTCTGGCGGCTTCTTGACTTCTCCTGACACATCGCTGATCTTTTAATGATCTAATCTGATGTGTGCAAATACAAGAAAGTAAAACAATGTTATAAAAATCTGATTTAATGGAAAAAACAAACAGTGTAACTTGTGATAAACGTGTTCAGAGTTGTTTGCATCATGTAAGTCGATATGTTTTGATCAGAACTTCTTTCTGTGGACGTTTCAGTCGGGGAGAACTTTTATTTTGGTGCCTTGAAGAAGCATTTTAGATTTCATTACTGCTTCTACCATCAGTGAGATGGACTCATGTTTTCAGTCTGTGCTGCACGTTCATCAGCTGAGCTGTAGTCACAAGCAGCACGAGGTAAAAACAATATTTCACAAATTCCTCTGAATGCTTAAAGATAATAGAAAACATAAGAAAGCTACAGAGACCAAAAAATCAGCTACAATCCAGACGGATCAAACTGAAAGTTAACTCGGTGCTGAAGGTTTCTTCAGCCTGCAGCTGTTTGGCTTCACCAGAGAAGAGACTCACTTCAGAAGACTGACAGTGTTTCATCTGTGACTCACACGTAAAAGACTAATTAACCTCAGTGGAGAGAAATCACTGAGACACGCATCCTTCTTCAGATGTGATCTCTGCCTCGTACCTGCCTTTAAACGATCATAGCTGCGATTCTGGTGTTTTAAACAGTGAGATTCTGTTACGCCGTGGTTTACATTTCCATCAGACGTTCTTCAAACATTGACATATATCTCGTGAGTCATGCAGTTACTGTGTACGTGCACTTGTTTCACAGGCAGGTGTTTGATTGACTCGACTCGAGGAATTCAAATAAATCCCTCCTGACCTCATCGAGCGTTAGCGGAGGTACTCGGTCTGGTTTGTGTCAGAGCGAAGGAATGCACATCTGAAAATCTTCCATCAATACCGGACTTTGTTTTAACGTCGTTATGTATCCAGCAGGTGCGTTATAGACGACAGCAGGTCTGTGTTTAAAGGCAGCAGGTGACTGAACGCTGCTCTGCTGATATTATCGTGATGGCTGAGAGAAACTCAACAGTTCGGTGTTTTAAAGGCCACAGACGGCGCTGTGATGGAGCGAGCGTAGGACTCAGGGGTGAAGCGATGTTCTTGAGCGAGTGTACAGAAGCACAATTCAGTGTAAGCAGCTCAAAACTAAATGAAAAGATCAGATATTTGCATTTTATTTGCTGCTCAGATTTAGTTTGAAACCCACGTTACAGAATCTAACGCAGAGCAGACGCTGAACAGACATGACGCGATTATGTTAACATCGAAATCGCAGCTAATCAGGACAAATTCCCTCCAGGTTGGCTGTAATTTGGTGTTTCGGTTTGAGGACGGTCGAGCGTCTCGCAGTTTTCTCTGATTGGATTTGCTGCGTGACTGATATCAAGAGATCTGTTTAAAAGTTGGACTCGCCTTGTTTTTATATATTTTGGCTCTGAGAGAGTGTCAAACACATCTGTCAGCCATCTACGTGTCTGAATTTAGCTTTTCTTCGTGACACCAGAAGCGCGTTGAGGGAATTTGTCAAATTAGCTCGACTATGACTCAAAGGATGAACTGATTCGATTTATGGTCAATAAATTGGCCACAACTCAAGAATTCATAAAATAATTACGATGAGATTGGACGCAGCTGTCTAACAGGATATAATGATGACGCTACGACATTTGATATCCAAAAGGTCAGAGGTTAAACACACTGTGACGTCATATCTGCATCTGTCCGACGCCACAGCTCAGGAGCAGCAACTCAACTGGTTTTCTCGGAGGCAAACGACCACGATGACGTTATTGTAGTTTTAAAATGCAGCCAACTTAATCGGGAGTCGACAAACTCAAAGACTGTATATCTTAATCTCTTCGTAACCTCAATATGATCTCTGCCGTTGGCTGTGATCCTTATTGGTCTTCTTCCGGTTGTTGGCTGATTTTTGGTCGACGCTGACCTGTGACCAGTTTTGGGGTCTGATGTTGTTTTACTGATGTCGAGTTTCCTGCAATTTTGCTTTTTAAGATATAAAAAACCTGCCGTCTATGTGTCTATGTGTGCATGTAAATGTAAAGTAGGTCGAGCTCTGGATTTCAAATCAATTTAAAAAGTGAACTTCAGCTTTACAGCCCTTTGAGTAATGAGCAAAAGATTACTCTGCCTCCGTCAGGAAGCTGCTGGGCCACAGCTAACGATCCCAAACCAGGAAGTAGTGAATCTGGGTGGAAACCCTCCATTGAAAGTCATTTCCTTAAAAAAAAAAAAAACGCTTGAACAGAGCTGCACGCCGGGGAGGAGAGGGAGAGGGGAGGGATGCATGAGTGAGCGTGTGAATTAAACTGTGAGGGATCGACTGGATGAATGGATCTGATAGTAAAAAGGTGAAAGCTGGAAACACAATCATCCTGTTGAAACACGATACGGAGGCACGTTATCAGCAGAGAGCAGAAACACAGTCAGAAAGAAGTTCAGACACTGAAAATGCTGAATTTACAGATCTTTTTACGACAGCGGGCGCTCTCGAAGAACTTATTTTGTTCCTCGTCGTCACTTTAAATGCATGAAATCAACTAAGCTTTGCTGATTGTTTCTGGTTGTACACTACGCTCAGCTACAGTTCCGGTCAGCTTGAGATATTCAGTCAGAAATTAGTCGTTTCAGGACTTCAGAGTCAAACTACAAACCACAGGACTGACATCTGTGAGGTGATTTTCTTGGATTGTGTTTTTCCTTCCTCTTTGATCACACTCCTCTCCCTCCTGTGACGCCGTCCTCTCGTGTTTGTCTCTCTTTGACCGGTTAAAAGGACTCAGAGAGACGAGAGAATGGCTTTAAGAGAGCTTTCTCTCTCTCCCTGCTGTGTTTTGGCCACACTCGGCGGGCCGCAGGTTTACGGACTAATCCGATTAAAAAGCCGCGGTGAAGCAGTCAGCCGCCGTCGATGGAGGAGAAAGATTAACTCTTTCATTGTTGGGGGTCGATTTCCACTTTTCTTTTGACTTTCTGACACACTGATTTCTTTCTTTCTTTCTTTCTTTCTTTCTTTCTGTCTTTCTTTTCTTTTCTTCTCTCGTTGAAGTGACAGCAGCAGGTTCAGGAGTTGAGGAATGTGAACTTTTAAGAACACTTCAAATGATGTTTAACCCAAAACACAACAGTCTGAGATAGGAACATACCAGCCTTGAGTGTGTGTGTGTGTGTGTGTGTGTGTGTGACAAAGCTGCTGAAGTCAACAGTATCATTTCAATGTATTTATTCCTGTTGTTGTTGTTGTTTGCAGGTTACAGTGTGACTGTCAGCACAACACCTGCGGCCTGTCTTGTGACCAGTGTTGCCCCGGATACAACCAGTTGCCGTGGAAACCGGCCACGACCTACAGCGCCAACGAGTGCGAACGTGAGTACAGCCTGACACCGTGCACACACACACACACACACACACACACACACACTCGAGCATGTATGGAGGAACTCGTGCTTGATCTCACACACACACACACACACACACACACGCGGTCTAATCAGTGATCCCTGCAGAGGAATGTGTTTTTCTCTCATATGTTGGTTCAACAGAGCTCGTCAGTCTTAATTTAATGAGGCTGAACAGACTCGCGAGCTGCCGTCAGGTTTCCTTTACGACTTTCACACTTCTGAAAATCTGAAAACTGTGTCGCTTAAACTGTGAAAATGCTTTGAATAAACATGATTATGATTAAATCTCAAGTATTTCCTTCCATATCCGTGCTCGGGGATCTCTCAGCTTTTAGACATGATCCTCCTGCCAATGATTAAGATCACATGTACCAATACATGGAAACACCTCTCGGCCTCGAGTCTGTGGCTGTAGTTATATATTATTATAAGATTGAGGGGCAGCACGTTTGACAAATTAACGTCAAATCAATGTGAAGAGCTAAATTACATTTTCCCAGATCTGTTGGTTGTGGATAATCAAACCCTCCCCTGACAAATATGTGCACTCTGTCTTCCACCAGTCTAGAGAAAACAATGTTTTATTTTTAAATGTCAAGAATTATTAATTGATACACCCCAGTAAAAAGAGACATTATGACACACTGTCCTTCATTTTAATTACTCAGTTAATAGTGTACAACATACAGTTTTGGGGCTTTTTCAGGAAGTGATTCTATCGTTCAGCTCTTCCTACTAAATCTTCTAAATCTCAATTATATTTCCTTTTCTTTGCTTTTCACTGTCGTGCCAAGTTTTGTGTGTTTGTTGTCTTTTTTTCACAGTTCTACAAATCCAGAATTCGACGTGACGTTCGATCTTAAAGTCACCGTCTAAATCGAATTTCTTTAACTGTTTAATCTCAGCATGACTTTTGAGTTTGTAAGATTAGATGTCAGTGAATATAATGTTTAGTTTTGTTTTAGTTACTTTACTTCTTTCACATGTATAATCAGTCATTTATGAGGTGGAATAACATTCCCTCTGCCTTCAGCGTTCATAATTCCTGCACAAGTGAGCTTCTAAAGAATGATTTAACATAAGTTTGGTATGTTTTTAACTTGTGTTTACTTTAAAGCCTTTAGCTCGAAGTTTAGTTGATTTCTTTGAAACAATCTCTTGACTGTGAGCCGTCTCAGTCTGTCGGGTGTCTCCGTGTTATCAAACCTCAGCCGTTTGTTATCAAAGACTGCAGTTATATTTAACAAGGAACAACACGCGTATCACAGTGACAAAAAGGTCACCGAAGGGCAGCAAGATAGGAATAAAACTACCGAGAAGAGATGCGAGAAAAAACTCGAGGGAGCTGCAGTTGGTCAGTGCTTCTATTTTTTGAGAATATGAGAGGGAGTGGTGAGATTTAACGTCCACATCAGCGTGTTCAGCCCTTTAAAATACAGATGAAAGTCACCATTTATGAGAGAATATATAATCCAGCTGAGACTTGACGGACTCACAGCTCTCGATCGTCCTTAAAGCTCTTTTAAGAATGTTTTTTTCCCAAAAGAAAAAGGAGAGAAAACACTCAACGCTATCAGGAGCAGCAGGATAAAGGAGCGCTGGTTTATTCAGCCGGCACCTCTCAGGCGCTGAGGGGTCAGATAAGAAACAAAAAAAATAAAAGCTCTATCAGCGTTTCACTGACTCTGTATGAAGAGTGAAGGTCGGTCTGGATTATACGCTGGTGTGCATCTCAAGTATGCAACTCTTCGTTCTTTATCTTAGATTAAGATAAAAGATGTCTGTAATCTTTTCACCGTGTGTATACGTGAAACTATGATCAGGTCACGTTTGGGTCGTTTCCTCTTCAGTCAGTTAAAGGAAGTCACTTGTTTTTTAGATGGATTGCACACGTAACATGTAACTTATTGAGCTTTCAACATGCTAATGGGAACCGCTCGGGCTGGAAAACGAAGCCAATAGAGAAGTGCCAAGAAAATGCAGTTCCTTAAATCTCCGCTGATCCGTATCTGCAAGCTTTCGGGAAATACAGACGAAAAGAACGCAGAGTTTCCAAAGTCGATCATAAATGAGCCGTTAGCTGCGAGTTAAGATGTTGATGTCTGCAGCAATCACACTGAGCTTCAGGATGGCCCGTTCAGAGCCAGGCTAGCTCTGTCCCCTTGTTTCCAGTGTTTATGCTAAGCTAAGCTACTTTTCACTCTTCAAGACATAAAGGACCTTCATACTCTGATGGCAGAGTGCCGACCTGCTGATCAGTGGCGCTTCCTATCCAAAGTGTATCACACTATGCAAAGACATTCACACAGGACACTTTTAATTTTCCAGTGATTCTTGAGACCTGAGACAAAACATGTCTGTCACATAAATCACAGTTTTTAGCTAAAAATGTGCGTAATATAAATGATAGGATATGTGAACCCATGTCCGGAAGCAGGTCTCATCACAATCCAACGCTTTAAAAAGTCCAAAAGGTAATATAAAATTGAACTTTATCAACATTGCGTGTAAATTAAATAGTATTTAATGGAGTTTTTCGTCGACTTTTTTTAAATTGGGAAAAAAAATCAGGAATAATTTAGGGCAGCTATAACTCAAAGGACCCCTTTCTTTCCTCTTTGGTCTTCCTGGTGACATGAGAAAATTGTTTTTAATAATACCTTGTATTTCATATTATATTTCATATATAATAAGCGTTTGAGTTCAAAGTCCCTCCAACACATTTACATGTCAAACCTTTCAGCTCGTGTCATGTTGTTTCTTCTCGCCTCTTTGAATCAACATCTTCTAAAGTGTCAGAGTAAAACCTGAACGAGATCGCAGCGGTCTTTGATCACCGACTGTAATCAGACATGAAATAACCCTTTTATGACTCATGAATTATCCCCCGACCTTCATGTTTCTTCCTTCAGACTAAAAAGCTGTCTGATAGCTGACTTTCAGGAAGTGAATGAGCTCTTTTGCGGTTGCGTTAATTACAGCTCGTTGTTTTGTGTGGAAACACGCTGAGGATGATCCTCAGACGAGCGCGTGATCTGAACACCTGTCGCAGGGAACAGCTCTGAAAACACTGTCAGAGACGAACGTCTGAAGAGATGAAGCCATCCTGAATGTTAGTTAATGAAAAATGACATCAGGATTGTCTGCTGCTACACTTATTACTGTTCTTTCTCCTCTCTGATTTCTTTTCTCCTGCTTCATGTCTCGTCTCTTGCAGCACTTTTTACCCTCCAGGTGACGGTTTACACTTTTGCTTCATGTGTGTTTGTGAGCATTTGTGCATCTGTTGTTTTTTTGTTGATTCGCCGGCTTGTGAAGAGATCTTTAATTTCACTTTTTGAGTTTTGCTGCTGCGTCCTGCCTCCCCCTACTTATTTAATATAAAGTGGATGAAACGTACAGAGCATCGAAGGCCTATTTCAACCGAGAGATTTGTTTTAAGTCGCTCCGTTATGTATGAAAACTTAATGAAAATCAACATTGTGTGATGTTAAGATATGTAAATACATAATTTAACATTTTTGGGGCTCTAGCAAAGAAGAGTTTGTGTTAATGTTGCACAACTGAAACCTGCCACAAGGAACTTTTCAGCGAGAAGATCAGCTGTTTCTACATAGTTATTATGATTATTCTCAATATGACTGGGTCAGATTCTGATGCATTCAGGTTGGATAAGTCATAAAATTAAAAATACTTTTTATGGCAGGGTTGAGGATGAATTGAGGAGCCTCACAGCTCTGAAGAAGCTGCTCTGTAGTCTCGTAGTACGGCATGAAAACAAAGTTCACTAGTCGAAAGTTCCTCGTAGCTGCATCTACATCTGCATCTCGTTGTCTCCATCAGTAGATAATTTGCCCATTTGTCATCCAAACATTCACACTGATCACATTTGTCTTGTGACTGCAGTGAAAACAAATCAAACTGTCGCCCTGAGTCACCCGCTGTGTTTTTAATGTTTCGTTTCAGCGTGTAACTGTCACCGCCACTCGTTCGACTGTTACTACGACCCCGAGGTCGATCACGGGAGAGGAAGTCTGGACGCCCACGGACACTTGAGAGGAGGAGGAGTCTGCCTCAACTGTCAGGTAACAAACACTCTGGTTTATTCTGTTTATGACTGCCTGCATTATTGAGTTTGGTTACTGATTACAGTCATAATGAAGTAACTTTGACGGAAACTCTTTCAGCATCACACCACTGGAGTCAACTGCGAGCGCTGCATCCCGACCTACTACAGGTCACGTGATTACCCCATCGAGTCCCCGCTGGCCTGCTCACGTGAGTCTCAGCTGTCCGTCAAATCACAAACGGAGACATTAAAACTCTCTCCTTTCATATCATATCACGTTTTTGTGTTTTTTCTCTTTGCCTCCCTGCAGGCTGCAACTGTCAGTCCGAGTTTACAGACGGTACCTGTGAGGATGTGACCGGTCGCTGCTTCTGCAAACCGAACTACGCCGGAGAGAACTGCGACTCCTGCGCCAGCGGCTTCATCAACTTCCCCGACTGCTACCGTGAGTCACAGCGACAGAAACACTGAATTAAACTGACTGAGCTTCAGAGTTTTATGTCCCAAAACATTCCACCTTGTTATGTAGAAATAAAGATTGCGACTCTCTGTGTCCGACAGCCATCCCCACGTATCCCACCAACAACAACAACGGCGAGGCCAAACCAGCAGGCGAGATCATCAGTAAGACTTTATTTTTGATTTTACATATTTGGGTGTTGCCTCCTGTTGTTGCTTCTGGATCCTGGATTAGTAAATCACATTTAAATCAAACTTTCCAACAAGCGTTTCGTTGCAGAAGCGTGCAGGTTAGTCCGGTCAGGCAACACTTTACATCCTGACTGTTTAATGTTTTCAGACTGTATCTGTCTGTTCCCACGTTCTCCTCTCATCTGTTCCGCTGCTGATGTTTTCGGTGTGCGTCACATGTTTGAGGGAGTTTTGGGAAAACCAGTGTCGTGTGAACAGAATCTCAGAGGAATGTGCCAAACTGAAAACAGTGTTAGACACAATTCGGCGTCCTCTGCCGTCATATCAGCCTGTTTGTGTTCAGTTCACTGAGAGGAGTTCTGTTTGTGATAGATACGATTCTCACGATAGTAGTGAGTAACTTTCTGACCACCTGCTCTCTGCAGCAGAAGGTAGATAAATAACTTGTATTGTTAAGAAGCATCGCGGGCATCGAATGTTTATGTTCTCTGTCTGCAGACTGTGAGTGCAGCGCAGCCGGGACGGTGGATAACTCCTGCAGGCCGGATCCCAGAACTCGGACCTGCGTCTGTAAACCTGGTTTCACCGGCGACCACTGCGACACCTGCGCTCCTGGTTTCTATGGACTCAACTGTCAGGGTGAGAGATGGTCACATGGACTGAAATAGATGAACTAATTTCCTGTAATGACGTCACTGCATCATCATTGCTACACTTTAAGAAGCTGTGTTTAAAAGATCGGCGCCTGCTTGGTTATTCTCACCGGAACGCAGACAAAAAGTGTGAGAGTCAGGAATCCCAGAAGCTTAATTTATCTGTTTGTTTGTTTATCCTGTGTGAGTTTACCACCCAGGAGCAGCTTCAAACACACACACACACACACACACACACACTCACACTCCTGAATAAACAGCATTCCACTAAGCGGTGTTAATCACTATAAATAGTTTAACACCTTTTCCTTCAGTCGGTGAAGCTGCTAAACACACAGTCAAATCTGAATAAAGTAAACATACTCTCTGCGTGTCTCTCTGCGTCTTACTGTCTTTATCTAACTCGCCGTGTTTTTGTGTGTCCGTGTGTCTGCAGGCTGTCAGTGTTCAGGTCCCGGCTGTCTGGACGGGTCATGTGACTTGGTGACGGGTCACGCCGTGTGTCGGAGCGGTTTCCAGGGTTCCCAGTGCGACCAGTGTGCACCGGGCTACTTCAACTACCCGCTCTGCCAACGTGAGTCACCTGAGGCTGAGATGATCATTTATTATATCTGTTGTTGATCTTTCTATATAGATGTCTTAAATGAATTACCTGCACTGTGTCTGTCTCCGTCTGCAGTGTGTGGCTGCAGCACGGTCGGCTCGTTGCCTGAAGGCTGCGATGCGTCCGGTCGTTGTCTGTGCAGACCAGAGTTTCAGGGTCCTCGATGTGAACAGTGCAGATCTGGTTTCCACTCCTACCCCAACTGTCAAGGTGCACACACACACACACACACACACACACACACACACACACACACACACACACACACACAGAAACCCTAAGGTCTGATTAAAAGCATC
>OMLP01013223.1:0-19355 GCA_900302685.1 Spondyliosoma cantharus | reverse complement strand
CCTAAGTTAAAGGAAGAGTAACAGGAAGTCACTTATTTTCCAAATTAAAAGTTTTCATCTTGTTTGTAAAAATTAAAACATTTGTGACGCGAACAGACGTTTAGTTTTTATATTAAACTAAATTATCAGACATGAATATTCAACTGAACTCTACAACACAAAGAAACAGCGGTGACTGATCCCAATGAGTAATTAAATCATCGAGGTGGAAAATAAAACAGAACATCAGGTTCTGGTTCTGACTGTCTTGGTCCTGGTGCTGGTCCTGGTCCTGGTTCTGCGCTGCAGCTCATCCTGTTGAGATGTTGTCACCACTCGTCTGTTTAGTGTAAAAGGAAGTTTGAGTTCAATATTTCTGTGTTAAATCTTCTCGTCTTTACAGCGAAACTTAAAAACATGAATAAGAACATGAACCAGGTGAGCTGAGGGAGGAGCTCCGACACGCCAGCCCAAAGAAAACTGGAACAAAAACACGTTTCAAGGTTTAATGTCAGATATATTCACAGCTTCTCACACGATCCTGTCCCTACTTATTCACAAAATACTGACTGACCAATGACGCGCTGTCACTGCCGCTCAGCCGACCAATTAAAATACAGTCGCTGCCTCTCAACTGACCAATCAGAATGCATTGTCAGTGCGGATTAGAGGCGGGGCTAAAGTTCACTCAGATGTCCATCGTCGTTTTCTCTCATGAGGACAGAATGTCACGTCAACGCCACCGACCAATCATGCTGTAGAGGGAGTGGCTAGTTGTTTTTTCACAATAAAAGCACAGATAAGTGTCATCTGCATAGAAACAATAATAAACGCACTCGATATGAAACACAGATGAAAACCAGTCAGTTCACTGAACGATACGTTTAAATAAATGATCATTAGTTAAAGTTAAACTCTGAGCTCTGATTGGTTGGTTTGGTGCTCTTGAACTCTTGAACATGGTTGAACTTTTTAATCCATATGATTGGATACAATTATCAATGAATGTCAATATGTTGTCACAGTTGTCACTGAAGACAGCACCTCATTGTTAACGAGACATTCACAGCACCCACGAGTTACTGATAAATCAATCATAAATCAATAAGTGGCTTCTGACCTCACAGTCCTTCCACTGCTCCGCCTGTTGTTTTCTACGTCTCATTTGTTTCCCTGAATCTGTTTTGTTTTGTTCGTGGCGGCTCGCTGTGCATGATTACAATACTTTAACTTCAGCGCCTCCCAGTGGTGAACGAAGACGCTGCGTCTGAGACTGACAGATTTCAACAGGGCAAATGTAAAAGAGGCGTTGAGAGAGATGTGTGAACTGAAGTTTATAGATTCAGGACTCAGTGTAGACGGGAGGTCAGTCGCTCTGCTGTGTCACATTAAATGGCCGTCGAATCAACATGAACGTGTGACTGATGATGTCATGAGCTGGTCGTCTGCTGTCCTGCTGTCACCTGACAGAATCTAACACTACACCTGGATCTTCTCTCTGTGCCACATTTCTTAAAAAGATCTGATTCATCATTCTTCAGATAATTAGCAACTCTCAGACTTCAACAAAGAGAATTTCTCTTACAGACAATAATCCGGATTAACAAAGAAATAATAATTCAACATTATGTCCACAGGGGGCAGAGTTATTGTCACATTAGTGCGATCAGCAGACACAGAGCATCATGATTTTATACTTTTTGGGGCTCAGTTCACGTGTTAATACATTAAAACCGTCTCTTGTGTTGTTTCCCTCAGTCACACAGGTGCACCGACCGCTTTGTTGTACGAATTAACATGAAACACACAGAAACTGCTGTTTTTGTGGACTGATTCAAAACATATTTCACTGCATCTGTCTGAAAAAATGCCTGAATTTGTTTCTATTTTTAAGATTAAGGTGGATAAAAATGGTTCTCTGATTTATTCTAAAGCCCCATTCAGACAAGATCAACATTATAGCAGAAGGTGAGAAATAAATCAACTTGTTCCAGACTGAATTTTAACCCTAGTGACATTTGAGGATCTGGTCTGCAGGCAAAGATTCTGCAGCAGGAGTCAAAAAAGTCCAAAATCCATCTTCAGTGTGACTTCAACTTACTGATGACATCATTATCTCTGATGTTCATCCAGGAAAAACCTCCTTAAATCCACTAAGAAGTCAGAGGAAAAAAGACCATTCAGAACTCCCCTGAGATTCTTCATGTTTTTAACTGTTCTTCAGTATCAAAGTGATCCAGTGACATTTGTCCGTTCATCCGTGAGTTCATCCACAGAAACGTGCTGACAGATAATTCGGCAGACTCTGAACGCAGTTTGAACAAATATAGGTTCAATCTGTAGCCGACATTAAAACAAACACTGCATTTAATGAGACTTTAAAGGGTCTTTGTTGTTATATTGGTTCTTAAACACCAGATGAGCAAAGCGAACCAGCAGCTCTTTGTGCAGAGCTCAGAGATCCACTTTAATCTACAGGGACGTTTCTCCTGACAGGATTCAAATGACGAGAGCAGCGGCTGCTTCACAGAGAAACAGGAAGTCACTGAGGCTGTAATTCTGGATGTAATGGGGTTAAAAAAGTATGAATCAAGTCTGAATGGAGCTGAAGAAAAACTGTTTTGTCCCGTGAAACGTTACGTTAATATCAAGTATCAATTACCAGCTGACTCTAGAAGTTAACGTCTACTGTGACACCTAAAACTCAAACCTCAGTTCAAACATCCGTCTGTTGGAAGACAGAATAACAAGTGTGAGTGTTTGTGATGATCTGAGTCATTCCTGCTCAGGAACAGGGTCTACTGATTGATTGACTGATTGATTGATTGGCAGCGTTATCTTTAATATGACAGTCTGTCCTCACAGAAACAAACAAACGATTCTCGTCCTGTCCGTCCTCTCAGACTCTGCAGGAGGAGGAAGTGGAGCGTCTCCGCACTCCCTCATGCAGGAGGAGGAGGAGGAAGTGGTGCTCCTCCTCACTCCCTCATGCAGACGTTGCACCTCCCGATGTGCTTCCTCTGCTGCTGGCCCCCGGTCAGCGTGGTGGAGGAGTTGTTGGAGGTGGTCAGCCAGAAGCTGTAGATGTTGGTGAAGTAGTGGCAGGTTCCTCGGGGCCCCTGACACTCCACGAAGGGCTGAGCCCTGAAGTCTGTCAGACAGCTACCTGATGATGTCAGAGACTGGCCGCCGCCCTCGTCACCTGCACCTGTATGCTGCAATCAAACGGGAAATCACATCATCATCAGAAATGTGGCTGAAGGTTCTCAGTGAAGCAGCACCTGCACCGCTGCAGAACCCACCATGAGGAAGGAGTATCCGGCCCACAGGCTCGTCCAGCGGGGGGGGCAGGCTGGCATTATGGAGTCCTGACTGTGCAGTGCGACGGGTGAGGAGGGCGCTTCACACACCACACAGCGGCTGATGTACTTTTCAATGTCAGCTCCGTCCACCGGTATACTGGGGACAGCGGCCGTCGTCGACAGCCAATAGGATTTATCGTTCCGACTGGCATAAGAGCAGGTTCCCATGTTACAGGAAGAGAACGGCATGGTGGAAAAGACCCGCATACACGACCCCGCCTGACCTGGAAATATTCACGACATAGACAAGAAGATTCGTTTTACTATTCTAAATACAGCGATCAGCCACAGACAGAGTCTCAGCTCAGTCACAGAGAAACTCCAGGGCAGACCCAGAATACACCGGAGGGTTGAATGTCCCATCAGACCAGGAGAAGCTGGAGGATGTGGCTGGGGGAAAGATGCTATCTGTCTAACCTGCTGCCACTGTGGCTTCACCTGGTGAAGAAGCACCTGGTGACTGGGCAAAACCTCAGACACAAGAAAGAAACTGAGCATCAACTTCTGGATGCAAGTCTTGGGCAGGTTTAGAGTTTGAACTGTCAACCAAACTAATTACAACTTTTACTTTAACAGTTTTGAAACTTGAGCATGAATGTGTCGATGTGTAAAAGTATACCCAGATCCTGAGTGTGAGCCTTCTCCTGGCCCTCCAGATACAGCAAACTGTATCCTTCCCACAGGACCTTCGTGTTGCGTGGACAGGGGGGAACCTTCATTGATTGGCTGTGTTTTACCAACAGGAAACCGGAGTTCAAGATTACGCCTGGTCCGGGGTCACCATTGTCACCCTTTGGACCAGGATCACCTGAAAAATGAAGAGCACAGGAACAACAACAACATCAACAACACAACACAGGTGAGTCCAACATCTCTAAACCAAACTGATTGGTGGACTGCAGATTGTGGTCTCAGAGAGACAAAGTAAAAAAATAATTAATAAATGGTGCTGAGTCAGGCAGATTAAGGTCGTACCTTTGGCTCCCACTGCTCCTTTCTCCCCCCTTCGGCCTGCTTGTCCTTTGTCTCCAGCTGGACCTGGGCGACCATTATCGCCTTTTTGTCCATTAGAACCCGTTTCCCCTTTCTCACCTAAAACACATCATCAACCATCTAAATATTCAGCTGCACTGACACAAGGGCTTCTAGCTTTCACCCGGAACAAAGCGGAGCACAGTGCAGCACAAGACTCATTGTTAGTTTCAGGTGTCATTTTCACGCCCAGCACCCATGTTGCACCTGTGCGGCGTGTCACACTTCAAATGAGGCTCACTGATGGTGGATTGCTTTCTTGAGGCAGCAGAAAGTGAAAGGTCAACAAAAAGCTGGTCTAAAGTGAAACTGCAGTCTGTTTCCTGCTAATGAAACGATGTAATAGATGCTCCTACACAGGCGGGTTCACACCGTTCATACACTCTGATTTTATGATTTGAGCGGCTGCTTTTAGTTATTTTGATCATTTTAATCAGTGAAGTTGATCAGCTGTTCCTCTTGTTAATGTACAGATACTGATGGTTTCTGCTGCTGGAGGATCGCTGCAGTGATGATCAATACGCCTGATCCATGGACTGAGATCTGTGCACACACAGAGGGACGCAGCTGCTCCTCACTTTATTTTCTCATATTCAGTCAAACAGAGCTGTTGATGGAGAGGATCGCCTCCCCTGAGTGCTCCTGTTTAATGTCAATGTTTTGTGTCAGGCCCGGCATACCTGGTGTACCTGGTGTACCTGGCGTACCTGGCGTACCTGGCGTACCTGGTGTACCTGGCGTACCTGGCGTACCTGGTGTACCTGGCGTACCTGGTGTACCTGGCTCTTAAAGGGAAATGGAGACAAAATGTATGTTCCGCCCAAAACACACCAATGACTAATTCAGTCTAAATACCACCTCGTTGCACTTTGCGCCCAGATTATCAGCCGTTTCACTGACAGGAAGGACTTGGTCAGGCTCTAAACTGACCTGAGCGTTGTGCTTCAGAACCGTCTAAAATGATCTAAGACTTTCCATCTTGTCCCTCAATAAGCAGCTAAATTAACCTGAGCTTCTTCTGAATTTTATTGTAATGGTGTGACTGAGGAAAACACTAAATACCATCTTGATTACGATCAGGACCTGGGAAACCTCCCGTATCTCACCTTTGGGTCCTTTACGGCCGGTTTCTCCCTGGAGGCCAGGATGTCCAACCTCTCCACAGGGGCCAGTGGGTCCTCTGGGGCCCTTTGGGGCAGGAGGATAAGTTGGGCAGGGGGAGACTCGTCCCTTCTCCCCCTTTGGACCAGCTGGTCCAACACATCCTTTTGTTCCTGGAGGCCCACTGGGACCGGTACAACCGTCATGACCCCGATTACCAGGTAGTCCCATCAGACCTGGAGACCCCCGCTTACCTGACACAAGCACACACGCACAGACAAACCACGATTACGTGTCCTGATACAAAAATACCAAATTAGAGGCTTGAACACCAAGCGTGGAAATAAAATTGTGTTTCCTGTGGACACATTTCTTACAGAACCCGTATCAGTTTGGCTGCTGTGGTCAGCTTCCAGTTTAATAACTTTACTCCTAACTTCTGCCAGATCCTGTCACATGACTGGACCAGTGTTGTCCTTGGTAATAGGAAGCTACCCCTCGTTCCTACAGTGATTGGTACAGCGTGTCATTCATTCATGAAGATATATGTTTACGACTTTATCGAGTGAATTCTACCAAGGCCCATTATAACTGTTCACAGCTCACATAGCCTGAAAGTTTTTTCAAGCATTTGCCATTTGAAAGTGAGATAACACTGTTGGGTTGTGAAGTGAGTGTAGATCTGTTGGCAAGATATCTGAGATTAACATGAAGAGGGTCTGACCTTTCTCTCCTGGATTTCCAGGGCACCCTGGCTCTCCTGGGGGCCCGCTAGGTCCCTTTGACCCTTTGGGCCCCTGGCACCCTGTGTGCCCGTTGTCCCCTTCATCTCCACATACTGGAGGGTTCGGACCTGGATCCCCCATCTCACCAGGACAGCCTGAAACCCAAAGAGATGTCAGAAGTCATCCACTATGATTTATCTGTAAGTTTATTAAACTTGAACGTTAAAGACGGACCTGGTTCTCCATCAGGTCCAGCACAACCAGGATGTCCTTGATGCCCTGGAATTGGACCCTTACAGTTTGGTCCAGGATTACCTGGAGGTCCACTACCACCTGTGGGTCCTACAACAACACAAACAGAGTCAAACTAAAGCTGTGATCTTTAGATGGATCAGTGGGTAAACATTTAATCTCAGACTGCAAGTCTGTCACATCCTGACCCTGGTGTATATCGCACTGATACAGACCTTTGGGTCCAGGGGGGCCTGCAGGTCCTTTTGGGCCAGGCTGGGATGGGCCAAGGTATCCTGGATGACCTGGAGGACCCTTATCTCCTGGAAGACCGTTACAACCTTCAGGACCTGGCACACCCAGACCTTAACAGACAGACAGATCTCATGATTGTCGTGCTGATGACTGTCCCATTATTAAAAAGTCAAAACAATCGATGTTTCACTGTGTCAGTACAAGGTCCAATCACTGACTGGGACTTGACGTGTTAATATCGGAAAGAATGCAGTGAACTGGACTCGTACCTCTGGTGCCCATGTCCCCCTTCACTCCTTTCAGTCCGTCCAGTCCGTGAAGTCCCAGCGGTCCAGGAGGACCTGATGCAACAAAGTGGTTTACAAGTTAGAAAAACATTGATTTATTTTGTTTACACATCTGTTACCTGTCAGCTCATTATAATAATGAACAGCCTGTAGAAACTGTAAAAGAAAACACATCAATATCTAATAACTGTATTCAGCATCGCCTACAGCTAACAGTTACACATCATATTATTAAATGAAGTTAAACTATGAGGTGCAAGGCGACGGTCATGTGACAGATGCCACTGGGCTGCAGCACAGCGTGTTATTATCTGATGGCCAACTTGTTAAAACTGTCGAGGACACAACACATGACTGCAGTTCTGGGTTTGACTTCTGACCTTGGAGGCCCTGGCAGCCCTGCGGTCCTGGTGGACCGTCAGCCCCTGCCTTACCAGGATCACCTGGAATACCTGGACGCCCACTGGGACCTGAGGGACCGACCACACCTGAAATAAACCAGGGACACAGACGGCGTTATGGTCAGGGTCAAATCAGCAGCAGTCAGCTCCACCTCCCGTTTCAGACTGGAACTTAATGAGTGTCAAGATTCAAGCCGTTTCATTCATGGCAGCTCAATAACAATCAGGGAAACATACGGCTGACATAATTCTGGTTTTACAGGTCACATGACACAGCTGATGCTAGAATGAGGTGTAAAGCCTGATGAGGTCCAGGTGAGCTTCTGTACCTGCTTCACCCAGTTCCCCCTGATAGCCTGAATCTCCTTTGCATCCTTTCTGTCCTGGAGCACCAATGAAACCGGGTCTTCCTGGATAACCTTGATGTCCAGGCGGTCCTGAGAGAGAAAGACAGCTGATGATTCAAACAACAATCAGCTTCATCACATTTCATAAGATCGTCTCTTCTGAGAGTTGACAGACTTTTCCTTTTTGAAGTCAAACTTGAGTCTTGTTATGTTGCTGTCTGTATAATTACATTTAAGCTGCTAATCAACTTTTCTTTCCTCTTAACTAAAGATTCTGTCCTGCTGCAGCACCAGAACTGGATCATCACCTGCAGGCCCGTAATCTCCAGGAGGCCCCTTCTCTCCAGTTGGACCTGCACAGCCAACAGAGTCTCCTTTATCACCTGAAACACAAACACAAACTTTACACTACAACCTGCGCAGTCCACAATCAGACTCAGTGAACAAAATCACAGATCAAATCTTTGATCTCACTTGAATCATGGTGTCCCGTTGTGTTCGGGGTTCTTTCCTACCTTTAGGTCCAGTACATCCTGGGTAACCGGGATGTCCAGCTTGCCCCAGACATCCTGGGTCACCCTGTGACCAAAAACAGGAACAGATCAATATTTCTGAACTTCTGTTTGTGGTTTTGCAGCTTTTTCAACATCTCAAACAAACACACTGATCAAAGGTTCCTGTTTCACTTTTTAATTATAAAGTAAACTCTTATCTCACCGGATCTCCTGTATCTCCAGGGAAGCCCATAAATCCTGGAGGTCCTTTTTGTCCAGGTGGTCCTGGAGGTCCTGGTTTGCCAACAGGCCCGGCAGGTCCTGGGAGGCCTACGATGCCAGGGGCTCCGTTAATGCCTGGATACCCTGGCTTACCAGTAGCTCCTCGCACACCTTTACCTCCTGTAGAGACAGCATGTTTGATGGTAAAAGATTTACTGAGTGTTCGGACTGATGTAACTGTCGCAAGGACCCGAAACACATCGTGGGAAATCGAGCTTCAAGATGGACCGTTTGTCCCGAGGCTCGAACCACAGCCTCGTTCTGACCCTGACACTCTCTCCTGCTTACTGACATTTTGTATGTTACCGAGATAACTGCAGAGTCACAGTGAAGGCTTTAAAGTCTTGACCAGAGTTACAAACTCACTCAGAACTGTGCAGGTAGCGGTATGTGCCTGCTGCTCAGACAAACTCAAACTCAACCGTACCTCAACTTAATCTCACCTGGCCTGACCCACCTCCACTCAACACAACCTGCCTTGTCTCATTTTGACTGACTCTACCTGTCTGAACTGGACTCAACCTGACGCGACTCAACTGAAGTGTGCTGTCTGACCCGCTCAGCGTTTCCTGTTTGTGTTGATAATTGTTTAGCGTTTTGACGTCTCTAGGTCGTTACTTATTTCAGCTGCTGTCGTGATGGAAAACAAACAGTTGGACTTTACTGAAGAAACAGCAACTCGTTTGTTCAGGTCTTCAGCGTGGAGGCAAAGAGGCTCTTACAGAATACCTGAAAGCAGCACTGAACCTCTGATCGTCAGACATCGTGACCCTGCCACACCCTGACAGTCATCTCTAACGGCTCTAACCTCGTGGTCCAGGGAAGCCGTTGATGCCTGGGGGTCCTTGTTTCCCTTTGTCTCCTTTGATGGGGATAACGTTGGTCTCTCCTGGAGGCCCCTGGACCCCTTTACATCCTGCAGGTGACACACATGGGAGAGGGTTTTAACAAATAGCAGTAGATGTTGTAGTACTACTACAAGAGCACCACTACAGTAGGAGTTTGTTAGTAATTATCGCTCAGTGTTTACCTTTCTCTCCTTTTGGACCTTCACATCCTGCAGCTCCATCTTGTCCACTGGGCCCTATGTCCCCCTTCCTCCCAGAGACTCCAGGAGCCCCAGTCTTTCCGGGGGGTCCTGGCCAGCCTTCCTGGCCCTGGGGTCCCAACAGACCTGAAACACACAGTGAGTGTTTCTGTGAACCTGTCTTGTCAGGAAACATTTAACCATTTGTTGGTGGTAGGAGCTCACCTTTAAGACCACTGGGCCCTGGTAGTCCTGGGTCTCCATTGGGGCCAGAGGGGCCCTGAAGCCCTGCGTACCCTGGTAAACCTGGAGAGCCTGGTTTACCTTCAGGGCCTTGAGGGCCAAAACCTGGAGGACCCTCCGCCCCGGCCTCACCTTTCTCCCCCGAAAAACCTGAACAGCAATGTATGAAAAAAACTGTGAAATAACAGGAAGTCAAGTCAAGTGACCACAGTGAGGAGCCAGAGTCTACCTGGGGGTCCAATGGGTCCCTGGGAGCCAAATAGGCCACTGGGACCAGGTTTTCCAGCATCACAGAAGTCAGGTCTGGGCCCCACTGGGCCAGTTACACCCGGGGCCCCGTCCTGCCCTGTCTGTCCCTTTGGTCCGGGGCCACCACCCAAACCTATGGCTCCTGGAGGAAGCCAACAAAAGAGGTCTGTGATAAAACTCTTCCAGAGTTTGTCAACCTGAGCTGACCGGCGAGTGGAGAAACGCTGACTGTTGCTTGCAGTAACACAAACGCTACAAAATGTATTTTTGAAGGTCGACGCAGGAAGTCTGGCTCGCTTTGTTCAACTCTACTTGATCTAAATCTGCCCCTTCAAATCAAATAAACTCAATTTGAACCAAATAAAACAATTTTTTTTAAAAGAATTGTTTCACATTTTAACATTTTAAACATATTTAAACCAAAGTGCACTAAACCTTCTTTCTTGAGGACAGAAACAAGCAGATGATGAATTGATGAACAAGAAGTCACAGATCAATATATTCTCTACACATCAGGTCCAGTCAATTACCTTGTATTCCAATACTGCCGGGGGGTCCAGGGACTCCTTTAGGTCCCTGAGAGCCCAGTGGTCCTGGGAAGCCGATGGGTCCTGAGAAGCCCACAGCAGAGTCTCCTGCTGGACCGCTGAGTCCGGAGGTGCCTGGGAGCCCTGGAGCGCCTGGTGTTCACACGGACATATTGATTATTATCAACCGGGTCCTTTTTTGGTAGTTTTATCCTGAGTCCTGATGTTTACTGAGCAGCTTCAGTGGAGGAACACGACTTTCTGTATTAAACTCATAAATGAACGAGTGTGCTGGTGGTCGGACCCAGAACACTTCCTTTAAAAGATCTCTAAGCTGTTGTTTGGATTTGAGTATGATTGCTGTGTTCAGATCTGCCTAAAACCAATCTCACCAACAAGAAAACTAACCAGGATCTGATTCTACAGGACTGAACAAGACCGGTTAGAAAACACGTTTTCATGTCAGAATCAGTAGTTCAGAGAAACGGGTCAAAATAATGGACCATTTCGGTGTTATGTGGACCTTTGAGAAACGGAAATGAAAAACAGGTTTAAAGTTAAAGAGACAGGCAGGTAACAGCTGTACCTGGATCTCCACTGTAACTGAATCCTTCAGGTCCTTCTTCTCCAGTATCTCCAACAAAACCGGGAGGTCCTGAAGGAGGAGGACAGGATGTATGTTCAGATAATATAAGACATAATATAAAGGTCAGGTGGGGTTCAGCTGTGACAGCCGTCCTCTGGTACCTTGTCGTCCAGGTGATCCAGGAAGTCCAGAACCTCCTTTGTCTCCTTTAGTTCCATCAGGTCCAGTGATGCCTCGGAAACCTGGAGCTCCTGGAAAACCTGTGTAACCTGGAGAGACAGACATGAACCAACATGTGTACAGACAGACACACAGACAGACAGACAAACAGACAGGTGAGCATGATGTCAGACAGACAGGTTGACAGACAAACAGATGGAGGTGTTGTTTACCTGCATTTCCACCGTCTCCCTTCTGTCCGGGAGCACCAGGGTTTCTGGGTACACAGGGCAGTGTGTCACCTACAGGAAGAGGAGATGGAGGGTTAAAACATGAGGAGGAGGGGTCAATATCTTAATTAAGTCAACTTCCGGTTGATCTCTACCTTTAGCCCCCTTCACTCCTGGAGGGCCAGGGATTCCTGAAGGTCCTGGTTCTCCTGGGGCCCCACGCTCTCCTATTGCTCCGACCACACCTGGCCCTGTAACGCCTGAAAATCCTTGTAATCCCTTAGGCCCTGAGAGTCCTGACAAGCCTCTTTCTCCAGGAAAGCTGGGGAAACTTTCACCCTGAAAAGAAACAGGAAAGTGATTTACAGAAGAGTCCTGCAGACTGATCGCAGCAGACAAGCTGCACGGAGACATCTGATGTTTTAAATCAAGTCTCTGTTTCACTGTGAAGCTCCAGAACTGTTCTGTGGACTACGGCAGCTCTTGCCTGTTGACGAGGGATCATCCAAGTCCTGCGTTTTGTCTCTGGACCAAACTGTGAGTCAGACTCACTTTTTCGTCCTCACCACAACTATACTTTTACTTCTTACTTTACTTTCTCATCTGCTGTGAGTTCATGTAGAGTGTCTCACTGACCTGGGGGCCGGGGTCACCAGGGGTCCCTGGGGGGCCATCGAGTCCTCTTCTCCCTGAAAATCCTTGTCTGCCTGACGGGCCCTGCTGGCCCCTGTTTCCCTTGCCACCTGGAGTCAAAAGTCCGATCAGATTGATATAATTAATATATGAACATGACTTAATGGCTAAAGTCAAACATTAATTCATTTTCCTCAAGCTTCTCAGTTTCTGTTTACGTATCACACGGTGATATGATTTGAGAGTAACGATGTGCTCATCCATATTTTAGCTTAATTTATTGTGATTTATAAAGAAAAAGATGTGTTTAATAGATTTGTTCAGTACAGTACAGATTCTACACACTGACTCATAAATGGAATATGATATCAGGTTTGATCAAACATATTTAATTTCAAAGGGCAAAAAATGACATTTTTATCATGTATTTTGTTGCAAAAGTAATTTCTATATTAAGAGATGTGATTGTGTTTAATGGTTAAACTCACCCTTAATATCCACCACAATGAAATCACCTTTCTGACCTTTGAACCCTTTGACACCTGGAAATCCGCCCAGACCCTGCAAACAAACAAATCGAACAATCAATCAATCAATCAATCAATCAATCAATCAATACCAAACAACCAATCTCTGAACCTGCTGTGAGGTGACTCACCTGCTCTCCCCTTTGTCCCGTGTCTCCAGGCAAACCTTTATCTCCTCTCAGCCCCGGGGTCCCTGGGACTCCTGGAGACCCCGGAGACCCCAAGACACCCACAGGGCCTGGGACACCCCTCAGTTCAAGAGGAGGCCCACAAGCACAGTCGCCACGACTACCTGGAACACAGGTAGATATAAGACAGTGATGCTATGGCGCCTCTGTCCTTTCTTCTAAACCTAATCAATTAATCAATCGATCGATCGATCAAGACACTGACCTTTAAACCCTGGGAAGCCCTTGGCACCTGGGGGCCCGAGTACACCCGGCTCTCCAGACTCTCCTGGAGCCCCTGGAAGACAGTAACTTCCTAAAGGGAGAAAAATTGAAGTCAGCTGGACGACGACAGGAAATAATCTGTATTGATTATCTAGAAACAGTGTTCTCTGGTACCTGGAATCCCCGGTTCTCCTTTAAGTCCTTTGAATCCAGGTTGTCCTTTTTTTCCAGGTTCTCCAGGTGTGGGTCCATCTTCATATACCCGTCCTGTATCTCCTTTGTCCCCTTTGGATCCTGGTACTCCCTTCAGTCCCACAATACCTGGAGGTCCTGAAGAGGAACGACACAGAACTTTATTCATCGTCAAACGGCCTCAAATCTGATCATAAAGGGACACAAATTAAACATCCTAAATGTTTTATCATAGCCAACTTTCATGTCTCATCCAAGAGGCTTCTTCAGTTCTAACTAACTGGAGGAGCTGCAGGCTTAGTGTTAGCGCGGGAGTGTCCTTACATGGTGTGGGAGTGTCCTTATATAGGGTGGGAGTGTCCTTGCATGGTATGGGAGTGTCCTTGCAGGGTGTGAGTGTCCTCATATAGGGTAGGAGTGTCGTTACAGGGTGTGAGAGTGTCCTTGCATAGTGTGGGAGTGTCCTTACAGAGTCGACAAGGACACGTGTGAGCTCTGAGTGTTTTATGTTTTCTTATAGTAACTCTGGTGTTGTACTTGCTGCCCTGCTCGTGGGCTGCAGGTACTGACCAAGTATGGATCTGCCGGGGCCTCCTTTGGGACCGTGTATTCCCATCGGCCCCATGTCTCCTGGAGGGCCTCTCAGTCCGGAAGCTCCAGAGTCTCCAACGTCACCTGGAGGACACGTCATACCAGAGTGATGACATCATTCCACAGAGATGGTTAATAACTCAGTAACTATATCAGTGTGTATTGATTGCACCTGTGTGTGTGACGTCTGCAGCCTGAGGGAGGCCTTTAGGACCTGGATCTCCCATCCTGCCCTGGAAACAGACAGACTCGTTACAGACTGGATATACACAGGAGCTCATCTCTCATTGGTTGGTTCAGACTGTAAACACTGTGGTCAAACCGCTCAGGTGTTACAGGTGAGTCACTCCATGATTCATCTGTTCTTCCTGGTTCCTGTTTCTACCTATATGTGATTGGTCAGCGTAGTGCTGGTGGTGTTTTTATTGACTGACCTTTGGGCCTTCTCGTCCAATCAGACCAGGGAGACCTGGACTTCCTTGAATCCCCTGAAAACACACACACACACACACACACACACACACTGTCAGAACTCTGTTCAGTGTTTATCTTCATGATGATTTTCACCACTGTTGTCGACTCACCTTGACTCCTCTCCCTCCAGGACGTCCAGTGTTACCTGTACGTCCCTGAAACACACAAACACATCACACAGTCGTCCTCATTACAACTTCCAGTGTAACTGTAGAATGCCAAGTAAAGTGATCAGAGTCATTGTGTCTTTATAGGCCCCGAACGAATTCACCAGAATATAACAACATGCAGAACAGCTCCACCTGCTATGAAGCGTCTAACCTGCTGATGAAGACCAGGCAGCTTTAAATGTACAGATTTTTGAATGGAGTTTGGTTTGTTCGATCTGCGGGAGCCGGCAGAATTCCTTTTAAAAGTACTGTGATTCTATAGTTCCTTGATGTCAGTACATGTATACATCCAACTGGATGTAAAATATGACTGATAACAATGATCAATGCTGATCAATACTGATCAATAGTGCAAACATTAAAGGTCACTCACTCTGAGTCCAGGAAATCCCAGAATCCCCTTCTCCCCTTTGATCCCTGGAAGAGCGTCCAAACCCTGAAACCACAGAACCTCATCACCTCCACAGTAATCTATACGTGATCAATAATATTCTGTAACCCAACAAGTCATCCAGTTCAGACTGAAGTAGAACCCTGGAGAATCCTGTGTTCCTTCAGCCAGATGTTCTACTGGTTTCATCTTACATCTGAACTTACCGGCAGTCCCTGAACTCCACAGATGCCTTTTAAACCTCGAGGACCCTGAAAAACCAACAGAACCAAACATTAGAACCCACAGAACCAAACATTAGAACCAAACATTAGAGCCAACAGAAACCAACATTAAAACCAAGTACAGTGGAACCAGAATATAACAAGAAGACACAGCAGAGGACATTTATAGAAGAATCCCAATAGAACCACATTAGAACTTCAGTAGAACCCACCTTTTCTCCTTTGATATAGAGGTCTTCTGGAGGGTCGACGTACTCAAACGGTCCTGGAGGCCCCTGGAGGCCCTGATCCCCCTGTGGACCAGACACAGTACTCCAATACTACTACCACACAGTACCACACAGAACCAAACTGTACCACAAAGTACCACACAGAACCACACAGTACCAAACAGAACCACAGGAGCACAGGTCTAGTAGCACTGATAATTGTCATTAAAGCCCCTCCGGTGATGTTACTGCAGGTGTTTTCCTGTGGCTGTGATGTCACTGAGGGGGTGTGGTTTTACTCTGAATGTTTGTACCTCGTCTCCTTTCTGTCCGGGAAGAGATCGACCTTTTTCTCCCTGAAACACAAACACATCAACAGGCGTCAGGTATTCACTCGTATTGTTCATGTTATTGATCTATAATCACCGTGATAACAGTAACTACAACAACACAACAGTGAAGGTGACACTTGGTGAGTTAAAGTTTTTTGCAGACGACAGACGCTGTTTTTCGTGTAGAAATGTGACGAAAATAGGACAGACAGGAGGACAGACAGGAGGTCAGACAGGATGACAGACAGGAGGACAGACAGGATGACAGACAGGAGGACAGACAGGAGGTCAGACAGGATGACAGACAGGAGGACAGACAGGAGGTCAGACAGGAGGACAGACAGGAGGTCAGACAGGATGACAGACAGGATGACAGACAGGAGGACAGACAGGAGGACAGACAGGATGGATTAAATTAAAAATCATAATCTCTGAAATGAACACTGGTTTTCAAACAATGAACAATTCTGAAATACAAACAAATAAAACCATAATTTCTAATGAGGACCTCACTATTATACTTTCTTTATATGTTATACTCACAGGTGCCCCCCTTGAGCCAGGCAGACCAGGGAGACCCTGCAGAGACAGACAGGTAATATCAGGAGATAATATTTACCAGTGTTGTAAAAAGTACTGAACAGTCATACTTTATTATTTTTTTATTATTATTATAATTATTTGAATGTTGTGACTCACGTTGGTCCCGTCCTCCCCTGTAGGACCCGGATCTCCAGTCAGACCGCTGAGACCAGGTTCACCCTGCAGACACAAATATAAATTAAATGCATTGCCACCTCTCAGAGCCCAGACGCCCTCAACCCTCCTCAGGTTGCAGGAACGTTTATAGAATTCCTTCTTTAGTAAAGAACTCGCAACTAGAAAAATGGAAATCTAATTTTTAAAACACGTCAAAAAGTATTTTTTTATTTTGGTGTTGTTGACATTTTTATTTAAAGCTGATACAAGGAACTCTAACTTTGTGTTTATTTTGGCACCCTGTGGACAAAAGGTGACAACGGTGAAACAAAATCAACTTTCTCTTGGTGAACTATTGTTTTAATGTCATGACCGTCTACTGCGACCTGGAGACAGGAGTCGACAGCAGCTGTAATAACTATACTGAAGTAGTCGATCTCCTCACCGACGGTCTTGTTTGTTTTTGTAGGTCAGAACGAGGCAGCAGTATTAAACTGACACTATTTCACTATTTCAGTTAAAAACAACTTGTTGTAGGTTTGAATCAACTTCAAATATAAAATACTTGAAACAAGTTAATTGGCTTAGTATCACTCATCACTCTTCCAGTTCACTTCAGCTGATGACTGATGCATCATGTTCTACTAACTGTTCATATATAAAAATGTAAAAACATTCAAAAATTAACATTATCAAGCGAATTTGAGGTGATAACAGTGTTGATGTTATATCTAATGAAGTTAGCATGCTAGCCAGCTAGCCTTTAATTACTTTGTACCTTGAGAGTCTGATCAACAACATCAACACTCCCGTTAGCTGCACGGTTCACTGAGCTCACCGGCTAACAGCAGCTACAGTTAGCTGCAGTTAGCTACAGTTAGCTGCAGTTGGCAGCAGTTGGCAGCAGTTAGCTACAGTTAGCTGCAGTTAGCAGCAGTTAGCTACATTCACTCTGGGGAAACACTGCCCCCTGTGTGTTTGGAGTGTACATTCAACAAATTGGTTAATTCTTACATATTTTATTTTGATTTCCTTCTGATATGTGCTGAACAAGTAGAAAAAATAAATACTGAAGTGAAGTAGAAGTTCCTCAATAATAGCTAAACATTCTGACTGGTTTGTGTTCTTCTTCTGTGGTTTATTATGTTTGTTCTCACCTGCAGACCAGGAAGTCCGCTCAGCCCAGAGTCTCCCTGTCACACACAAACACAATCAGTGGTTCTTTATGTGACACAGTGACGGGGTTCAACATCAATCATGTTCAGTATGTGGCAGTGAGGTGCATTTACAGTACAAGGACACTAATAGTACAGGTGAACTCACAGGTATTCCGGGGTACTGTATGAAGTAGGCCGCTGGGTCTCCTGGAAATCCCTTTGGTCCTGGAGAACCCTGCAGAATAATGTACTGTTACCATGGTGACTGTGTATTACTACAACACACAGTACTGAGACTCCTGAAGTCTGGTTGATGCAACACGTGATATTCTGATGACAGACAGATCATCTCATATCCAAATTATTTGATCAAGACATTTCCATTCAGTGAATGTTATTGATCGATCGGTGTGTCTGACCCGTTCTCCATCGGGTCCATATTCTCCTGGAAGTCCGGGATTTCCTCTCTCTCCTCTGGTTCCGTTACATCCGTCCAGACCTGGAAAACCAGGACCTCCAGCAGGACCCGGGTGACCCTGAACATACAAACACATGCTCACAGTCCGACCTCTGACCTCAATACACCTTGGCCAATCAGAGCAGCTGAGAGGTGGAGGAGGCGGGACTTCTTACCGAGATTCCGTCTAAACCCGGAAAACCTGGAACGCCAGCACTTCCCTGAAATAAAGAACAGGTTTGAATTTGAACTGAAGTTCTGTTTCCGAGTCACACAGTTACAGAACCTACAGGATCTGTGAGACCTGTGATTGGTCATCAGTGACATCAGAATGTCGGCCATCTTGTCTCCATGTCATAATGAAAAGTCAAAGAACAAACAGAACCATAGTGTTTACAACAGAACCACGTTTATTCACCGAGTCTCCTTTCAGTCCTGCAGCTCCTATCGGCCCCTCGTCTCCTCTGTGGCCCTTCTCTCCTGGAGGCCCCTGCGGTCCTGGAAAGCCTGGTGGCCCCTGAGGGCCCTGCCGACCCAGAGGACCCGGAGGACCCTGCAGAACACAAATTAAAAAATAATCAAATCTTATACTGTATCTGAAGATGTAGGACCTGAAAGAGTCCGATAGAAACCAAAAGAACTTAATAGAACCTAATAGAATAGAACCTTAAGAATCTGATAGAAACTAAACAGAACCCTAACCCTAACCCTAACCTGACTGAACCGGGTGCAACCTGATACAACTTAATAGACCCAGACAGAACCTGTTTAAACCTGATGGAATCTGATGCAGCTTAATAGAATCTGATGGAACCTGATGGAAGTAAATGAAATCTGATACTGTAAAATCTGGCAAAACATGATAGAACCTGATACTGTAGAACGTGGAAGAACCTGACAGAACTATGAAGAGCTGGTTAAGAAAGAAATGGCCAGCAACGAGGGTTTGGTACGATATCTGATTCTGCTGGTCTGATCTGATGTCTGAGCTAAAACCAGTCTGATTTTATGCTACTGGTGCGTCAGGTGTAGATCAGGTGTAGATCAGGTGTAGATCAGGTACTGGTGTATCATGAGGGGGTGCAACTGGTCAGTGACGGTGTTTGGGTGGTGTGTGACATGAATATCAGGACCAAAAACTTCCCTGAAGTAATTTCAGAAAAGAGGCTCTGACATGTTATGTTGTTATCTGACCACAGGAGGGCAGCGTGGCCCCACCACAACAACACCACAAAACACACACACACACACACACACACACACACACACACACACACACACACACACACACACACACACATTTACAGCTATTGTGCATCTTTGTGCCCTCTCTATGCTGTTGTCTGGTCCACCCTCACTCTTTCTCACCCCTGCAGGAGATGAACACAGA
>OMLP01013222.1:0-17121 GCA_900302685.1 Spondyliosoma cantharus | reverse complement strand
CTGTTAGCCATTAGCTACATGTTAGTAACTGTAACAACACAGACAAACAAACTAACATTATTCAGACACACTAACCATTCTGAAACGTCCTGCTGCAGCCGCAGAGTCTGTGTTTCTTCAGGAGCCTCTCCTTCTGGGTCCGATCCTGATCCTCAAACTTGTACGGTTGAACGAAAGCATCTCCGCGAGCCATAGTGATACATCCACCATAAACATTAGCGCATGCTACCGTCTAGCATAAGAGGCATCGTCTCCCTGAGGGACGTGAAGCACGCAAGGCCATTGGCTGAGGCTCTCCAGCTCATTAGCATTTAAAGGTGCAGGCACAGAAACAGCCTGCTCTCAGGAGAGCTCAGCAGAGCTCATTTGAGCCACTTTTAGACAGCTGAAATTCAGGACCACGGATGGGTTTGGGGCAATGCATATTGAATACAGTGTTGTTGGACCTTTGACAGCTGTGTGAAATTGATGAAAAACAGTATAATATGAGACCTTTAATATTTAGGGAAAAGATATTTAAGGGGAAAGTGGGCTTAAGAAGAATTAGATTCACATGAGAAATGAACCTTGTGGTTTCAGAGATTAGTTAAGATTTCCGATTATTTAAAATCTTTTTTCCATTATTTTCAGAACCCACCGATTGCTCCCGTTTCTTCCGCCTGGGAGTGAAAGGAGCTTCCTTCCAGAGCTGTGAGAAAACAACTCTGTGTTATCTGTCCTCGTGGGTTTGTGACGGCAACAACGACTGTGGAGACTTTTCAGATGAGAGAAACTGCCCAGGTTGGGCAACGTGTTTACCCTCTAAAATACCCTAAGCTTTTCTGAAATGGTCAGAGATTCTACATTATGTTTTCTTTGTGTGTGTGTCTTTTGTCTCGCAGATAAAAGGAAGCTTAAATGTCCAGTCAACTTCTTTGCTTGTCCGAGTGGTCGCTGCATTCCTATGAGCTGGACCTGTGATAAGGAGAACGACTGTGAGAACGGAGCTGATGAGACTCACTGTGGTTAGTCTGCTACAAAGTTGTCCTCTAATACCCTTATTTTGATTAAAAACACAAAGCATAGCAGAAAACCCAGACTGTTTTTCCTTAGGCTGCCCACTGCACATGGAAAAACATGGCTCACGGTTACGGTAAATTGAATAATTTCTCCGAAATGCTGAGCTCTCTTTGTCATTTTTTTGCAGACAAATTTTGCACATCCACCCAGTTTGAATGTGGGAACCACCGCTGCATTTCCTCCCACTGGGTGTGTGACGGCTCCGATGACTGTGGTGATGGTTCTGATGAGGACCAGAAATGCAGTAAGTCACATATTACTTACACCCAACAGTGTGAAAATACTTTTCTCCCACGCCCAGATTTCCTGATGTTATACAATCATGTTACTTTACCGTAATGTATCCAGAATCCAAGACCTGCAGTCCTGAGGCTTTCCAGTGTCCCGGCTCCCACATGTGCGTGCCTCAACGCTGGAAGTGTGATGGAGACAAGGACTGTCCTGATGGAGCTGATGAGAGTGTCAAGGCTGGCTGCAGTGAGTAGGACAGCCACATAATAACTCCAAGGAAAATATGTCTGCTTTGTGTTGTGACTAACATAATAAAACTCCCCAGAAACACTCCAACACAGTTTTATGTCCATTAACCGCAGCGTGTTCTTTTCCACTTCCAGTGTACACCAACAGCACTTGTGACGTGGAGAATGAGTTCATGTGCCAGAACAGACAGTGTATCCCCAAGCACTTTGTGTGCGACCATGACATTGACTGCTCCGACGGTTCAGATGAATCCCCAGAATGTGGTGAGTTTTTGTGTGATTCTGGAAGAGAGACCGGGAAATTAGTTGAGAGAGAACGTGAATCATGATTATTTTTGTTGAGCTTGATGATAAACATGCTCTTGTTCTGGTGTAGAATACCCGACATGTGGTCCAGATGAGTTCCGCTGTGCCAACGGACGTTGCCTCAACCAGAAGAAGTGGGAGTGTGACGGAGAGTTTGATTGTCAGGATCGCTCTGACGAGGCTCCCAAGAACCCTCGTTGCACTGACTCAGGTGGGGCTTATAACAGAGCTGCAACTAAGGATAAATGTCATTATCAATTACTGTGTTGATTACTTCCAGGGTTTGTGGTTTAGTAGTTAATTAAATTATACAATTTTTTTTCCAACTTCCATAAATCACAAAGAAAAGCAACAAATCCTCACATTTAAGAAGCTTGAACTAGCAAATGAGTAATATTTCTGCTTAAAATTATCAATTAATCAACTAATTGTTGCAGTTCGAGGTTGAGTCACCATTTTATCTCTTTAGAACTCTACCAACATAACAAAACTTTTTTTATGTAATAAATTGTAATAATTGTATGTAATAAATTATGTAATTATGTAACTAATGTATTCTGCCATTTGTCCATGATTTCAGAGAGGACGTGTAATGAATCAGCCTTCATGTGCCGTAACGGCAAGTGTTTGAACGAGACTCTGTTGTGTGACCGCAACGATGACTGTGGCGATGGCTCTGATGAGCTCAACTGCTTCATCAACGAGTGTCTCAACAGTAAGATGAGTGGCTGCTCGCAGCTCTGCGATGACCTCAAGATTGGCTTCAAGGTAAGACATCTAATTGGTAGTTTTAATGTTTTTTCCCCCCATTCTTAACTGAAGCAAATCTAATTACATCATGAACTCATTGATTTTAATTGGTCAACTGCAGCAGTTACCTCACAGACATATGGTGTGTCTGCTACAATTTGAGTGGTGAGTCAAGGAGGACCTGAAGTCGAAAAGGTTGGGCACCACTCACTTCAGGCTTGCGGTTATGTAAAACCAAAAACATGTTTTGTTCTCTCTCTCTAGAAAGTAGGAGTCCAAGCTTAGAACAGCTTGAACTCTGTGCGAACTCTCATGTTTGTGCTGTTGAGGCTGCGGTCAGAGCTACGTTTGAAAATGATAAAGAGCATATTTGTACACTCAAAGGATTCACTTAATGCTGGGGTGGGTGTTTAGGGTTTTGCAGATTAAGTCAGAATCCAGTGTTCACACATTTAATCGTACACGTCTTCACCACGACTAATTTGCTTGGTGTGACTTCCTTTGTGCATACACTGACTGAGTATGCAAATGCCTACATAACACTCAAGAAGTAGAGTTTAAAGTGTGAGAGAGTGTGTTGGAGTTCTTTCAAAACACAGATGTTCTTCTGAGTAGTGACAGTTCGAGCTGATTTGAACTGGTAATGTATAAGTGTTTGGAGCATGCCCTGTGGTAAGATGATGTTCCTGCCACTTATTTTACAAACACGTTAGATGTCAGCTTATCTTTTACCCGCGCTCTGTCTTGTAGCACGATTTTGCACAAATGAGATTCGTAGCTATTTTTGCGGCTTGACAGCAGCAACCAAATTTCATATCAGTGTTGAGATTTTAGTACCACTTCACATCGGAAAATAGGCTTTTCATTAGAAGAAAAACCTGTGTATCAGGTTGACTGACGGAGGTGTTTGTGACAGGCAGAGGCAGGCTCCTATAATTGGTCCAGACCCAGAAGTGAGAAGTGCCAGAACCTGCAGTCTGTGAGATTTTGACATGTCTCCTGTGCTCTTGGCCCCTTCAGTGCAGGTGTCATCCTGGTTTCCAGCTGAAGCGTGATGGGAAGACGTGTGTGGATATAGACGAGTGCACAACTACCTACCCCTGTTCTCAGCGCTGCATCAACACACACGGCAGCTTCCATTGTCTCTGCGTGGATGGCTTTGAACTCAGCCCCAACGATCCCACCATCTGCAAGTCCACATCGGGTAAGGCACGCTCTTGTGTGTTTCGCATTTTGCTGGTTGCTCATTGCCAGATAATCCTGAGGCATATATTTTCTGTCTGGTACCTATGTGCAGAAGAGGAGCCCTACCTGATCTTCGCTAACCGGTACTACCTGAGAAAACTCAACCTCGATGGATCCAACTACACTCTAATAAAACAGGTGAGACACGCTAGCTCTGCTGAAACACAGCAAAGTGAACTCCTTATTGTCAGTGCTCCATATACCTGTTAATATTAATCTCTGTTTCAGGGTCTGAATAATGCGGTGGCGTTGGACTTCCACTATGCAGAGCAGATGATCTACTGGACAGACGTGACCACTCAGGGCAGCATGATCCGACGCATGCGTATGAACGGCAGCAACATGGAGGTCAGTGAAGAAATCAAAAGCCATTTTATGCAAAGTTGTTGCTCTAAGTCTTTTTTATTAGTAAGTCATACAAAATGCACTAAATGACAGATACAGTTGGATAAACAAAATATGTCAACAAGCCCCATCTCAAAATTCAAGAATAAATATAACTTATTCAACTATATATAAAATGGGGTCAGTTGTACAAAACTGTAAACAGTTGCATCCATGTTTTCTATTTAGGTTAAGAATGGTCGCCATGTAACATAACATTTCTGAGCGCAACCTTTTGTTGAATAGCAGAAAATCTAAGCGATGCAAAAGCTGTCATATTTGTAGTTGTATATCCTGTGAAGCTACATTGAATACTGCTTAAAATGGGTAGTATGACGTAAGCAAGATGGAAAGTTATGCATCCTGTCTAAAGTGGTCTTCAAAACTTTCTCAATAAATTGTGTCCCTAAATCTTCATTCCACTGATTCCTTTACATAGTTGATGGGAAATGTTATCGATGCATCAAAACCACAGCATAATTGGTACAGCCAACACATTAACCATAACAATGACCAGTACTTTTACTATTACTTTCTATGAAGACTATATTAGTGCCTCACCCAAAAGTTTATGATCGTCTAACACTGGCAGGTTTTGCACCGGACATCCCTGAGTAACCCAGATGGCCTGGCAGTGGATTGGGTTGGTGGGAACTTGTACTGGTGTGACAAAGGCCGGGACACCATCGAGGTGTCAAAACTCAATGGCGCCTACCGGACTGTGTTGGTAAACAGCGGCCTGCGGGAACCTCGTGCTGTGGCCCTGGATGTCCGCTATGGGTGAGAAACACATTCTGATGTGGTTATAGTACCTGCTTAGAGCTATATTTTGTGACTGTACAACTATCTTTATCCCCTGCTGGTTAGGTACCTGTACTGGTCGGACTGGGGCGACAACCCTCACATTGGGAGAATCGGGATGGACGGCACCAACAGAAGCGTCATCGTAGAGGATAAGATCACGTGGCCCAATGGACTAACCCTTGACTTCATCAATGACCGTATATACTGGGCTGATGCCAGGGAGGACTACATTGAGTTTGCCAGCCTGGATGGCACCAACAGACACACAGGTACCAGACCTGCACACATTCAGACACAGATACC
This sequence comes from Spondyliosoma cantharus, assembly GCA_900302685.1. Taxonomy (NCBI): domain Eukaryota; kingdom Metazoa; phylum Chordata; class Actinopteri; order Spariformes; family Sparidae; genus Spondyliosoma; species Spondyliosoma cantharus. The sequence goes on along the minus strand of OMLP01013222.1, from coordinate 11,791 downwards.
CCTGTCTTTATGCTTTTAAAGACACTTTTCCCAACTGATCTGTGAAAAGTTGCATATATTTGTCTAATATATTGTATTTCAGGCAGCTGTTAAATTACACGTAGCTGTCAATTTAGAAACCTTTATGATTCGGTTTGGTGGAGAACTGGAAGCTTTAAGTGGTAAGTCTAAACATAGGAAATGATTAATGACAAACCACACTGGTAGTGAAACAAGGAAGTGCAGAAACTGAGCATTCAGCACAATGGCTTGACTGAAGTTTGTAGGGTGACAGGCTGATGGGCTGCGTACATACACAGACTTGTTTGGGAGCCACCGAGTGTAATAAGGCAGGTCAGATGGTTGTCCGCTGGGCCGGAGTCCTGCAGCACAGGCTCAGGGGACAGAAACCCTGAATAGGGGAGATTGTTCTGATCAGTGAGGCCTCTAGCATGTATGACGTCTGCATAGCACTCTGTTGTTTAACATGCTCACTACAATAGTTGATATTGTCAGACAGCCAGGCGTGCAGAGGAATTCTGGAGTGCAGCAGGCGTTTGTTTGAAATTTCTCACATTCGCTCAGCTCTGCTCAGCACATACAGATAACTATGGCATTCCAACATTCCTTGGATTAATATAATGTAAATATAATGTGGGTGAATGGATAATTATACAATGAGTTCCCTACAACTTTTGAGCATGCAGTGTTTTATCCAACACCAAGGAGGGATTTCTACTATTCCTATCAGATTACAATTCATAATAGACCACCTGACAGTCTCGTGTTAGCTCTGTGGTGTTTGTCCACACGTGGTGTGTCCAGGGAGTTATTCACCCATCCTTTAATACACACACATGCACCAGTGTGGCCTTGTGTGTGTTTGCAGAACAAGATTTGGCCTGTTTGTGCTCTGATAAGGATTGACCAAAGGGGAGCTTTGTGTTAATCCGACTAATATCAGAGTTCAGCCTGATGTTGTAAAACCTCTGCTGCCACACGACAACAAAACATTTTAGTTATAAAGTGCCTCTCGCCTCATAATCCATACTGAAACCATGGTCAACTAAAGACGAGATGTTTTCAACTACATGTGTGACTCGTGTATGTTTCAACGTGCTTGATGTATTTGCATTGCTGTGTTTTACAACAGAAACTAATGGTGTGTTTCCATAACGCACCAGCCTCAAATACTGAGAGCAAACACATGAAACGAAGTATATGGGAGCAGAAAAAGCACAATTAGAGTGTAAAGCCTAATGAGGCGTGGTACCGTTACGTAACATACAGATATAGTGGAGCCACTGTAGCTGTGGACCCCACCCAGCCTCTGTTTCACATTAACAGTGCGAGATGGTTCTCTTTGGGATGCAGCAGCGTCTCTGCAGCAAGAATAAGAAAAGTTTGATTACCAAAATCATGAAATTGTGTTATTATTATTATTATTATTATTATTATTATTATTATGGTTCCCATTAGTCATTACATTTCTAGAAACAAGGGAATAATGGAAAAAGTAAAGTCCCTCGGATTTGGAAAGCAGTGTTGACTATTGAAGAACATTTTTTAGAAGATTTACTGTACTTGACCACTTATTCAGTTGTTTTCTGTGTGATTTAATGTTCGTCTGGTGCTTCACAGTTCTCAGCCAGGACATCCCCCACATTTTTGCCATGACTCTGTTTGAGGAGTACATCTACTGGACCGACTGGGAGACAAAGTCCATCAACAGAGCTCATAAAAGTCTTGGCACCAATAAGTCCACCCTGATCAGCACCCTGCATCGGCCCATGGACATCCACATTTACCATCCCTACCGCCAGCCTGAGGGTGAGAGGATGCACTGTAGAAAAATACCATATAGAAATAGATTGTTTACATGTTTGGGAATTTGACACCAAATAGCATATTGTATGTCAGTTCAAGCATGCATGATTGTAGATACATTTGTATATTTATGTACAAAAAAAAGGGCAGGTGCTGAGGAAGGTGAGCAAAACATGAAACGAACAAGACATCTCACAAGCTGCAGGGCTTCAATATCAACTAGTTTTATATACCAAATTAGTGACAGTTCAAGCAAGACTTGTACTTTTTGGTCATTTAAATAAGTGGATATTGGAGCCCTGCAGTGTGTGAGCCCTGTATTTTTGTTTCATGCATTTGTTGCTGTGAAATAAAATCTGCTGTTGACTTTGTATTATAGAAATGAGAACAATACCTTTTATTTTTTTATCCTAAAAAATGAAGACACTTTTTTTTTTTCGTTAGTTGAGTAACAAAAGGAGAAACAGTAGAAATACTTGTTTTAACAATTACATCGTTTTTTCCAAATTCCAAAATGATGGGACAAACAGATTTGACCTGTTTGATAGTCCAAGACAGAAGATGTGAATAAGCATTAAATTGTGTCAAGGTGTAGAATTTAATTATATGTATTGAAATTGTGCACTCTCTCAAACACATGGTTGTAATTGTTCCGGCTTTATTCCAGGTAACACAAAACCCCAGCCAAAAATCATAACAAAGCACTTTGAGGTTAAAACATTTCCCCTCTTTTCGTCTCTCTCTCAGTGCTCAACCACCCGTGCCAGACGAACAATGGCGGCTGCAGCAACCTATGCCTCCTCTCTCCTGGAGGAGGTTACAAGTGTGCCTGTCCCACCAATTTCTACCTGGCCAGTGACCAACGCACCTGCATGTCCAACTGTACAGCCAGCCAGGTAAAGAAGCTGTGCAAACATCCTCATCAACGCGACTGAATGACCACAGATGATAAGTGGATTTTCATCCCTCCGTGTCTTGTTTGGTGAACTGCTTATGCCTGTTGATTGTCTATTGACAGCTGGCTGTCTGCCCGGCGCTACGGTAGCAAGCTCCTGCTTTTGTTAACAGCGTTAAAGCAGAGGAGCTCTGTTGTGATGCCCAACATTAATCTGTCTAAGTGATCAATTTCCCTCTGCCTTCTATAGTTTGTGTGCAAGAACGACAAGTGCATTCCTTTCTGGTGGAAATGTGACACGGAGGATGATTGCGGCGACCGGTCGGATGAGCCGGCGGACTGCCGTGAGTGTTTGAGAAATATAAGATCATGTAATCTACATGTACATAATTTATTTTTTTCGATTTAAGGTCAGTGTGATCCTGACAAACGGTTACTCTTACTGTTTTTTAACAACAGCTGAGTTCAAATGCAGGCCGGGGCAGTTTCAGTGTGGAACAGGCATCTGCACCAACCCTGCCTACATCTGTGATGGAGACAACGACTGCCAGGATAACTCAGATGAGGCCAACTGTGGTATGTCTCCTTATAAAGGGACAGTTCCATTACAAAATCAATAAAAAATCAATCTTACCTGAAGTGCTACGTATGCATTTAGCATAAGCATTTGATTGTTTTGGTTTCTGTTGCTGAAGTTTGGAGATATCGGCTAGAGAGTGTTTTTCGAGTATTTTTTTATTTTGAGCTAGACTTTAATTTTATTTCTTGTATACTCCCATCACCATTTTGTTGTTCATGACCAAGAAACATTAAATCTGTTGCTTGTTTCTTTGTTTCTCTGCCTTTGTAACTGCACCACAGATATTCACGTATGCCTGCCCAGCCAGTTCAAATGTTCCCATCCGAGCCGCTGCATCCCAGGCATCTTCCGCTGTAACGGCCAGGACAACTGCGGAGAAGGAGAGGATGAGAAAGACTGCCGTGAGTAGACGTGCCAGCTCTGATGTGCTCTTTCTTTTAATTTGAGGTTTTAGCTCAGAAAGTAACTATGAATATTTCATTCCCTCCCATAGCTGAGGTCACGTGTGCGCCCACCCAGTTCCAGTGTGCCATCACCAAACGCTGCATACCTCGTGTCTGGGTGTGTGACCGCGACAATGACTGTGTGGACGGATCAGATGAACCTGCCAACTGCAGTAAGGCCATTTTACTTTGTTTTGCTTATTTCTGAGTCATCCTAATCAGTACTTAAATGTAACCATCCCCTGAATGTTTCCCTCTCCAGCCCAGATGACTTGTGGTGTGGATGAGTTCCGCTGTAAAGACTCTGGACGCTGCATCCCAGCTCGCTGGAAGTGTGACGGCGAGGACGACTGTGGCGATGCGTCAGATGAACCAAAAGAGGAGTGTGGTAAGAATAACCGAGCCATTTGTGGCCCTGATGTTAGGATGTAGTTCTTTCTGTTTTTATGTTATTGACAGTAATGTCGTCTTTAATACGTACAGCTGAGAGGACATGTGAGCCATACCAGTTCAGGTGTAAGAACAACCGCTGTGTGCCGGGCCGCTGGCAGTGCGACTACGACAACGACTGTGGGGACAACTCTGACGAAGACAAGTGCAGTAGGTGTCCCTTTCAGCTCGGAGGCGGGGCCTTCACACTGTCCACATCTGTTGTCTCACCTCGTCCAGTGTCACTCAGACTCACGCTCATTCCTTGTCCACTGGTAACATACTAACTTTGCACCTTAAATACTAAGTCACTTGTTCAGCGCTAACATCCGTTCACTGTCATTTCTGATGCATCTCACCTCATCTGATGTTCGTTTCATTTCATACTGTCCTGTTGGCATGAGCCAGAGGTAAGTAACTCCACCTTCATATGCGAACTGCTCCCATTTTCTGTGTCACCTCTCTGCTGTGTGTGTCAACTCTCATGCTCCTGTCCGCTTGTTATCCCCACCCACCTGTGAGAGTCTGCAAGCTGAGCTCCGAACACATTCGTTGTTATACTGTTTCTTCTTTTGCCACTAGAGGCCACTGCATGAGACTGAGTTTGATTACTTACCACAGATAAAACACACAGAAAAATATATTGTAATAATAATATATTAGAATAAAACTGAGACTTATTGAACAGCTTCCTGCAGTCATCTTCTATGGTTGTATCCCTGTGTCTTTGACCTGCTGGAGGCTAAGTGATTCATGAAGCTCACTGTTAACTGTACTTGTTGTAACTGACATGAATCTCGTCTGTCTTCTCCCATAGTGCCTCGACAATGTTCAGAAAGTGAGTTTGCCTGCACGAATGGCCGCTGTATTGCTGGGAGGTGGAAGTGTGACGGAGACCATGACTGTGCTGATGGATCTGATGAGGTGCGGAAACTTGATATTTGGGTGTCCTTGAAATAAAATGTTGTATTGCTTTTCAAAGAAAGTTTTGAGCTTATAAGCTGATCCTCTGATGTTTCTTCAGCATGGCTGTGATCTGAAGTGTGACAACGACCAGTTCCAATGTAAGAATGGACACTGTATCCCGATCCGCTGGCGTTGTGATGCCGACCCGGACTGCATGGACGGCAGCGATGAGGAGAATTGTGGCAGTGCTGGTGAGTGTATGTTTGTGTCTGCAAGTGCTGTCTTTACTGGTATTCTAATAGTTTTTTGTTGTTGTTTCCTTTTAATCATGTCTGGCTTTAAGAAAAAAAATAATATTATTTTTGTGTTATCTAACTGTTTCTACCTGGTCTTCTCAGCTGGGCGTCACTGCCCTGTGGATGAGTTCCAGTGTAACAACACTTTGTGTAAACCCCTTGCCTGGAAGTGTGATGGGGAGGACGACTGTGGGGACAACTCCGATGAGAATCCTGAAGAGTGCAGTGAGTGCGGCCTTGTGGATCAGACACATGTTGAATGTCCTGTCTTCACTTGTCCTGACCTATCTTGTTCCCTTCTTAGGGAAGTTCCAGTGTCCTCCAACAAGAGCTTTCCGCTGCCAAAACGACCGTGTGTGTCTGCAAGTGTCAAAGCGGTGCGATGGTGTCAACAACTGCGGTGACGGCTCGGATGAACTGAACTGCCGTGAGTTTTGGGGCTGTTCAAATCGCTGTGAAATCATCTCCTTCCTCAGCTTTGATGAATGAGATGCTGACCTGTGTTTGTGTGTGTGTGTGTGTGTGTGTGTGTGTGTGTGTGTGTGTGTCTGCAGAGACCCCTCCAGCTGTTCCCACATGTGAGAAGGACGAGTTCCTGTGTGCCAACAACAGATGCATCAGTTCCACTCTGCGCTGTAACTTCTTCAACGACTGTGAGGACTACGGCTCTGACGAGATCAACTGCAAGACAGGTGCCTCTTGTCAAAACTGATTTCTATATTAAAACTAATCAGAGCACTGAGGTTTCAAATGTTTGAATCCACTGACTGGACTTGTTTTTTGTGCTCATGTTCAGACACCAAACTAAATGACTGCAGGAGCAACAGGACTCAGTGTGGTGATGGAGACGAGGCCCACTGTTTAACCAACGGCACGGACTCTTTCTGCTCCTGCAAACCAGGCTTCCAGAAGACCGGACATCGCACCTGTGGAGGTACACACGCACAAAACACCGCACCTGTCATGACAGGCTCGCTTGGATGTTTACACTTTGAAGGTGAGGAGCTGGATTATTTTTCTTTTTTGATGTCAAACATTGCCTGTCCATTTTTCAGATAAGAATGAGTGCCTGCAGTTCGGAGTCTGTTCCCACATCTGCAACAACACCAAAGGCTCCTACAAATGCAGCTGCCAAAAGTACTTCACCAGGATCAACGAGACCTGCAAGGCTGACAGTGAGGACCAGAGCTGCATCTGTTTTATACACAGCTCGTCCTTTTCAAAACTCTGATGATAATCATGAATTTGCTTCTTTTCCTTCCAGACATGAACAGCAGTCGACAGATTCTCTACATAGCTGATGACAATGAAATCCGCAGTCTGGACCCTGGCATGCCTAACTGGCGCTATGAGCAGACCTTCCAGGGTGACGCCAGTGTGCGTATCGATGCAATGGACTTGCACATCAAGACCAACCGCATCTTCTGGACCAACTGGCACACGGGCCGTATCTCCTCCTACGAGCTTCCAGGACCGACAACGTCGTCAACCTCCTCCAACTCTCATCGCAACAAACGGCAGAGTGAGGGCAGGATCACAAACCTGCAGGTAATGCTGGTTGAACACAAACTCTATTGTACCATTACAAACGCATGAACATCCTGTAAAATGCCTCTCTACTTGTGTCCAGATCAAAGAGCTGAAGATGCCTCGTGGTATTGCTGTGGACTGGGTGGCCGGTAACCTGTACTGGACCGACTCTGGTCGAGATGTCATCGAAGTGGCTCAGATGTCGGGCCAGCATTGCAAAACGCTCATCTCCGGCATGATAGACGAGCCGTATGCCATCGTAGTGGATCCACAGAGAGGGTAAGAAAGAGTGCAACAATCATAAGCCACTTTATCAACCAAAGCACAAATAACAAGTGGGTTGCAGATATTTGTAGATGGTGGCTGAAATTAAATGCTGCAAGTCAGAAACGTTCAATGCTGCAAGCCCAAAGTTACATCCAGCCAATCATAGACTTTCTGGGCCATAAAATAATGTTACCTGAACTTTTAGACCCTGGTCCCTGCGATGGATAAGACTGAGTTTCTTCAAAAGTTCCTGAGCCGTGGGAAAGTTCCTTTGCTGCAGACATGGCTATAGAAAATAGAATTCTTGTCTGCTCTGCTGTTGTATGTTTTGTAAATGTGTGTTCCAACTCTGTGTTTCCCTTCAGTACCATGTATTGGGCAGACTGGGGGAACCATCCTAAAATTGAGACAGCTGCCATGGACGGTACTCTGAGACAAACGCTTGTTCATGAGAACATCCAGTGGCCCACAGGTCAGCACGGCATGCTATTTATCTCTACCATGATTTCTCCAGGGAAACTAAAGCATGTGTCTTTAACAGCAACTTCCTGCTTCATGTTCCCAAGTAGACACAGCCTTTTATTCTACACTTTATCATGACTTTATCTGCTTCCATTCTGTCTCTACAGGTTTGGCTGTGGACTACTTCAACGAGCGTCTTTACTGGGCGGATGCCAAACTCTCAGTGATTGGCAGCGTTCGTCTGGATGGTTCGGATCCTGTCACTTCTGTCTCCGGCATCAAAAACAGTTGAGTTCTTTCGACACTCAAAACTGTGAAACATGAAACAAATCTGGCATTCGCATCTTGCCTGTATATTTTTCTCCTCTTAACTCATTTTTATCACCCTTCATTTCCAGACCTGCTCCATCCATTCAGCATAGATATCTTCGAGGACTACATCTATGGTGTCACTTATATAAATAACATTGTCTTCCGAGTCAACAAGTTTGGCAAAGGCCCCATGGAAAACCTCACCACAGGCATCAACCATGCTACTGACATAGTCCTCTACCACCGTTACAAGCAGCCAGAGAGTGAGTGCTTTTCTACATGTCTATGCTAAAGCTATGTTATCATGATACCTAAGTCGTGATACTATATGATTGTGATGTTGTGAAATGCTTAGTATTGCCGTATGTTGGGATATATTCCAATTGATCACCTTTTTTAGACCACAAATTATGTACCAAACTTTTTCACCATCCGTTTTATCTAATATGATAGAGTTTGTTGTGTGTTTATCTCATTTCAATAATTTTTATTGAAGCAAAATGTGATTGTCAAGCAGACTGTCCGAAAAACTTACCAATCCTGCTGACGTCTGCTGACCTCACCAGAAAACCTCAGAACCATCTAGTAGCCTGAAAAGCAAAACATTTTTAATAAAATATTGATACTGCGCGTCAGTGTATGGAGGAAAAATTGCCACACTAAATATTGCAATTCTGCTCTGTATTGATTTCATTTCCCTCTGAAAATCATAAAATGCATAAAGATCAAATAAAGGTTTGCACCTACTGAGAGAAAAGTTTTAAAAGTTGGCGATTTTATAAATAGCATACATTTTTTCTTATTGGATGTTTTGTCTCTCTGCACCAGTGACTAACCCATGTGACAGGAAGAAGTGTGAGTGGCTGTGTCTGCTCAGCCCCAGCGGACCGGTGTGTACCTGCCCGAACAACTACATGGCCGACAACGGCACATGCGTGGAGAGACCGGCCCCCACCCAGTCACCATTCTGTAAGTCTGCAGCTACACTGCACTGATGTACACACACAGACCATGTGCCCTGCTTTCACCCCATCCATTCTGCGCACAAAATGTTGGCTCATGAAGGAATTCCCCCCTCCACAGCTCCCCCCTCAGGGCCGTGTGAAATTCAGTGTCAGAACGGCGGGAGCTGCTTCCTCAACGCCCGTCAGGTGGCAAAGTGTCGCTGCCAGCCCAGCTACACTGGAGAGAGATGTGAGATCAACCAGTGCAGGGATTACTGCAAGAACGGAGGCACGTGCACTGCTTCACATACAGGTAAGAGCACGACACACCTGCTCAGACTTTCATGATTATTCTTTCCTTACTTAGCAGTTAACCAAAAAGTCATTAAGTTAATATTTGGTAATCTATCTGAAGGTTATTGAATAGGAACATTTCCTTGTTAGCATTAATTAGGTCAAATAAACTGATTTGATGTGATTTTTTTTCTGTTAAGTTATTATGGCCATTGATGGCAGTTGAGCAAAGGTGGAAATTGACCGTATAATTTCCACACATCCTTTTGATGTGTGTGAAAGCTCTCTGCAGTATTCATTAGTAACAGCAATCACATGGCGAAAGACTGCAGCAGAGAGGGCGTGAAGCAGGTGATTTCCAAACATCCCCACCTCTTGATTGGTCATAGTTCATCTTATTGTATAATGTGTAAAACATTTAATTACAAGTAAAATTGTGCATAAAATTCATAATCCGGTAAGGAACAGATATTGTCAAGTTGCTTCAACCAGTGTGTAAGCAATTGCAGTATCCTTCATATCTTCCTTGTGTCCTAGGTGCTCCAACCTGCAGATGTCCGAAGGGCTTCACAGGGCCCAACTGTAACCGCCACACTTGTCAGGACTACTGCCTGAACGGAGGCAACTGCACGGTCAACATGGGCAACCAGCCGACCTGTAGCTGTCCAGATGAGTACAAGGGAGACCAGTGCCAGTACAGTAAGTGGAAACTCTGCCAGATGTTTTACTTTACTGTAGTCTTCGGATGATATTTGGCATTTTGTTGTCATCATTACTAAATTTGAAAACATAATTTACAAAAAAAAGGACACGTGTAAGAGTGTCACATATTGTCACAAAACAATTAAGTCAGTTTTGATCTAGAATCTAGAATCTAATCTTTGGGACAATGATTGAATCCATTCTTTGCACTTTTCTTCAGGTAAATGTGAAGGCTTCTGTCACAATGGTGGAACCTGCTTACAAACCTCTAATGGCACCAAACTCTGTCAGTGCCCCACTCAGTACATTGGACACCAGTGTGAGCTCGACAAATGTCAGTTCTGCGGAACGGGCAAGTGTTTGACGTCACCGTCAGGAGAGGTTTCCTGCAGGTATGTACACTGGCTAACCACATGGGCTCTTTGAAGGTTACATTGATTGATACATGTCATACATGGCCAAAAATGTGTGGACATCAAAACATAGCAGGGAAATTCATGATTATATATATATATTTATTTTTTTCCCGTGTGTTTTTTCTGTGTAGCTGTCCCAATGGTCAAACCCAGCCCAGCTGCTTCACCTGTCTGGACTACTGCTCAAACGGACAATGCTCAGTTGACACTCGCACACTGCTGCCTCAGTGCAAGTAAGTGATGAGACATACATGTATTTACCTACAATGTGAATATCAATCCCTTTACTTACATGCTGCGCATTAATAACAACTTTTATTTTTACTGTTTGGCAAAGTCCAAATCACAATGAGCCATTTCTACTGGCAGCAACACTTTTTTTATGTATTAATCATTTTGCATGTATTTACTGACATTTTGTTTGTAATCCATAATTAGGCTGTGTTATGTTTTGTGTTATGTAATGTTTAGGAAATTATCTAAATATATCTCCCATCAAATTCTATTTTCTTCATGACACACTGGGATTGTGTGACAAAATAGAAATACAAAAAGAATCATAAATACACATTCATTGCTGATAAAAGGCTTCAGACTTCCTTTCCATGACTATAATATTATCTATGATACAGATTTGAAGAAAAAAGTTAAACAGTGAAGAAGATGCTTCTGTTATGCTTCTTTTGTCACCTACAGTAAATACCGATCACTTTTTTTTAATCTAGATCAGGGGTCACCAACACGGTGCCCACGGGCACCAGGTAGCCCCCAAGGACCACATGAGTAGCCCTCAGGCCTGTTCTAAAAATGAAAATTGAATATTGATATTATCTGTTTCCCACCTTGTTAAGTCATTGTTGATAATTATTGTGAGAAATCATTAACGTGATCAGTGTCTTCACATAGATGAGTATCATTAATCATTAATAACCATATATAACTAAAGGCAAACTGAGCAAATTTGTTATTTCAGAAGAGTGTATCAAACTGGTAGCCCTTCTTATGACTCAGTATCCATGAAGTAGCTCTCAGTTTCAAAAAAGGTTGGTGACCCCTGATTTAGATAGTGAATCTGAAAACCTAAAAATCTCAAACGTGGGAGTTGGGTCTGTTCTGTCTGCCCACTTAAGAATAAACCTGCAGTGATTGTTGTAGTATCGGACTAATCCCATCTGCAGAGTCTATTCAAAAAGAGATGATTCGAACGATTTCTAAAGAAAACTGAAGTTTGGTCTCATGTATTCTTGCTCCTCAGAGTAGAAATTAGCATTTTTACTATGTCCCACTTGATGGCAGACCAGAACAAAGTTCAGATGGAGCCAGACATGAGGAATGATTAAATAAGGAAGTTGGACTGTACACACACAAACACACACACACACACAGTGCTAACAGTTTACACAGCACTTTATTTCTCCCATAAACAAAGCAAAGCCCAGCTTGTCCTCGGAGCAGTCATATATTACCAACGGAAAACCCTAGAAGACTGCAAGAGTGTGTGTTCTAGTG
>OMLP01013221.1:0-13928 GCA_900302685.1 Spondyliosoma cantharus | reverse complement strand
AAAGGATTCTGGCGGAGGAAAAGCTGGATTCAGATGACTTAACACAAGAAATGAGCCGAGTTTCTGAATTTAAACTCCACTCGGTCCGTGCAAACTGTCTCCAGGTCGGGTCCTCGATCCCGCGGGACTCACTGAGAAAAGAAATATATCCGAAAGACGTCAATTCAACGTCTTTGAAACAGACAGAATGACAGTTTTTCTGTCAACGTTCACTCGTGACATCTTTTCAACTTCAGTTACATTTTTGGCATTAACGACACGACACTTTTGTCCAAAGCGACTTACAGTAATTCACACCAGCACATCAGGAGCAGTTTGGGATTCAGTATCTTGTCCAAGGACACTTTGACATGCAGACCAGAGGAATCGAACCAGCGACCTTCCAATAGCAAGACGCTGGCTCCATCCCTGAGCCACAACCGCCAGTTACAGACGTATAAAAGAAATTCTTGTGGTTGAAGTTTTTCTTTTCTCTTACGCAGGTTACTAAGGTCGAGGCTTGGTGTTCAGATCGTCCCGGTAGTTTTTGTAAAAGTTAAATAAGTCAAATTTGGCCGTTGACTTTGAACACAAGAAGTTCTTTAGACGTGTGTAACTGAAGTTGAACAGATGTTTAAAACGACATGGTGATTCATGCGACATCTGTTGCATCTCTGTCCGTCTGGGAGAGGAATCTTCATCTTCTCTCACTTGAATCGAGGCTCCAAGGTCAGAGGATGTCGTGTCACTGCAGAGTTTGTGAAGCCCACTGAGGCGACGTGATTGTGATGTTGGGTTATATAAATAAAGCTGATTAAATTGACAGAACACCTGTAAAGACATCACTTTGCCAATCTGATGACCTTGAGAGCGTGCACGAGGTTTGACGGATTGAATTCCTTTCCGCAGCGATCAATACGTATGTTGATGATTCTGAGCAGCCTTGAGGAAAGATTAGTTTTTTCCCACGTAGATCTTTCATAGCAGGGCATTATCTCATTTCCTTATTTGCACATTTATTCCTGTTCGTGGTCACATGGGACCTGTTTGCAATCGCAGGGTCGATCAGAGAAACACTCGCCTTCCATCAGAACGCAGTGCAAGATAACGTGAAATTGATCCCTGAAGGGAAAATTCCCTTCTTCATACTCGCCCTCCATTGTTAAAGTCAGAGGTCAACAAACAGGAGCTTCTTCAAGGAGACATAATAAATTCAGGAACTCCAGGAATTGATTAAATGTAACCTGATGACTCACAGCTTGCTCGTGTTCTCACTGATTCCACAAGAATAAAATAATAAAAAAATAAGATCACAAACTATCTTGTGATGTTGGGAACGACAGACGGGTAAACACTTCTGCTGTTAATCACCTGAGCGAACACATGGCCAGCTTTGCAAGTGTATAAACCTATTTGTGAATGCATCATTAGGGTCATAAGCGCGCCAAATATATCCAACAAGTGGCGGCAACAACTGATGCAACTCGAAGCAAGAGGGATTAACTCTGCCCTCAGTGCAGAAGTCGTGCATCTCAGTAACTCTTAGCAACATATATATATTTAATTTGCATGTTTTCTGCCATTAAATATGTTTTTACTCGTGTAAATAATCTGATGAAGGTCATTTTTAACAGTCAAATACACAAAAATCACAATACAAAGTAATGCAACAATAATTATATTACTTTAACAAGCCTCACTGGCACATATTCTTTTTTATTGTTTTAATTCTGGGGTTCATTCTACTTCCAAACTGTTTCAATTTTTAAAAAATAAACATTTTATTTATTAATAGGTAGATTTTTATCCTCTTCTGGCTACCAAATGTCAAAATATCGGCCACCTTTTAATGTTTACATTTGTTTTTACTGCTAAAATGTGATTTATATTTATCATTTCATTAGTTTAACGGTTGAAAATATTATTGCAACACATGTGTAAAAGTTTAAACTCAACACAGAATGATGTCACATATTAAATGGGATTAACTCTGCCCTCAGTGCATCACAGTAACTCGTAGAAACACATATTTACATTGCATGTTTTCTGCCATTAAATATGTTTTTACTTGTGTAAATTATCTGGTGAAGGTCATTTTTAACCTATTTTTAACAGTCAATACACAAAAATCGCAATACAAAGTAATGCAACAATAATTATATCACTTTAACAAGCCTCACGGGCACATATTCTTTTTATTTTTTTTAATTCTGGGGTTCATTCTACTTCCAACTCATATCCTTTATGAAAATAAACATTGTTTTACTTATTAATAGGTATATTTTTGTCCTCTCTGTCTACCAAATGTCAAAATAAAGGCCATCCTTTAATGTTTACATTTGTTTTTACTGCTAAACTGTTATTTATATGTATTATTTCATTAATATAACCGTTGAAAAACAATATTGTAACACATGTGTAATAGTTGAGACTAAAAAACAGAATGATGTCACATATTAAAAGTAGCAGATTAATCCAATTAGCTAATGAAGACTTTGTGTACTGTCCCTTTAAGAATGTAGTCAAAACAAAGCGTGGACCGGCCGCACGGAAGTGGTTCTGTTTCGGTGGCTACCCACAATAGTAATGTGAGAAATGAGGGCTGCTACGTATTTAAAATTGAGCTGGCTCTCTTAAAAAGCATTTTTAATTTCATGAAGAATATCTTATTATTCATTCGTATTATTTTCATATCGCCAGAACCAAACGAAGGGATAGCTAGCTAGCTTAGCCTCGCAGCCATGCCGCCCTACTCTGAGCTGAGGAAAACCAACCACTTCTACTACTTCATCAAATTTACCCTAAATATCTACTCAATGCTCTTCTCGGTAAGTTTCTGGTCCTTTTTTAATGAAATCGGCATCCCGTGTGCCATCGTGAGCTCGTCCGATCAACGGCAGTGTCGGCTAATTGTAGTAGACACGAAACACCCAATAGCATCTGTGGGGCTCACTCCAAACTTCATAAGGAAAACCTGCATGTAGCATCTGCATACATATGTACATAAATACACACTTTATAGGACATAATTTCAGGCCTATTGCGAATCTTTACAATCTGTAGTACAATTCGGCATACACCCCAAACAACTACCGGGCCTATTGTTATGACACTTTCATTTTTAAACACGAATACGTGTCAAACTCTCGGGGACTTCGATCTAAATACCGTTACATCATGAAGTGGGGTATATGTGAGATTTAATTTAAATAATCGCCGTGTGTTTGATGAGACATTTGCCGAATTCATCAGAAGGATGTAATAACTTGAAAATTAAGCATACATTGGATTCTAGCTACGTGTATGTGTTTTTAAACAATGCAATATTAAGTTGCCATATTTCCTAATGGGATTCGGTGTGGAATTCCCTGTGCACTAGCTAGCTGGTGAACGGTTAGCTTACAAGACCGTTGCTACGATTTCAGACATCCTGCTACATGTTAATATGTCGTTTTTTAAAAAATAAAAAAATGTGGGCTATCTAACAATAAAATATTATATACAGAGGTTTTAATAATAACATGTGATACTGAAACAATGCAGAGCGATCACCGGCTAACAGCTCGGTGGTGCAGGGCGTTGGATCCAGTTAAAGGGACGCTGATGGGGGTAAATAATGTCGCCGACAGAAAACAGCAGCATCCTTGAGAGGCGGTTTCATTGGACATGCAACCTAATTACATTCATATTATGGTTTAAAATAAATAATATATGTAACGTCAGCTATGTTTTGACCACTCATGTTGTTATACCTCTCTGAAGTGTTATTTTACCCAATGTAAACAGATTAAGCTTCCTTGTAAGGAGAGAATATTATCCCAAAACCCAGTTTAAAGACACACCTGAGCATGCTGGGTAATGTAGCATGTAAAATAATGCAGATTAATTGCACAAATGTTGTCTTTATTTTTATATATATTAATATAATTTAAAATAGAGACATAAACAAAAATAGTATGCATGCCAGACACATCAGAATTTAGATTTAGTTTTGCTTATAATCATGTAAGCGTCATATCAACCTGCTAAGAATAATTGTGTTTTAGTCTGGCTTCATGCTTCCTCCATCTGACCCTAACACCACTTTCATCTCGAGGTAAATTTGCGGAATAGTGTTCAGTTTGCACCACCAACACCACCGTCACCACTCTGCCTGACTGTTTGTGATGGTTGTAGTCATACACCCTGAGGCACGTTATTGAATATGACTCCAAAAAACATCAGTAGTTTGATTCCATTAGCGCTCCAGAGTCCCTTTTTCATATGATCCCTCTGTCCCTGCTACCATTTCTCTCATCTACTGCTGTGATTTGGGACAGTGTTGTCTCGACCCGGCTCGGATCAGCAGACAAAAGCTCTTTTAGCCCAAAGCTGAACGTATAAACTTAATTAAAGTTGTCTCCTTGCAGTTGTAATATTAGCTTTGGTAATGCAATTCTCATGACTGCAGGAGTCCAGTGGGGATTACTCCTTCCTCATCCAGTGAATATGAGTCGGTCTGGTTTTTATTTAATATGTTTTACTCAAGGTTAGTTACAGTCATACCAAAACTGTCCCATGATACTTTATAATAACCATCATAAATAAATGATACAGTTGGAGAGTTAATGTAGCTCAAGTTAATGAAATGCTGTATAAACAATTCATTAAGCAGTTGTGTGGTTCCAGCTGAAGTTTATAGACTTTAACAATAACAGTTCAAGGTTTTTATGAGTCGATGTGTTTTTGTGCCGTGTCACCGTTCAGTGTTGTCAGAACTCTCCGGTATCTTTCAGACCGCTTGTCTGCAAATCATCCCGTCCTTTCCAATATCCTGCGATGACTGATATCATGCTAGCAATTCCAGCGATTGTCTTTTTTTTTTGGATTCTCTCTCCGTGATTATATCAGATCCCTTTCTACAAAGTGTGTTACTCAGTCTTATCTTCATGACTGCAGTGGGGTGGGTAGAAAAGGCTGACATTGGATTTGGGAACCAAGCCAAATGTATCCACCAATGCTTTATGGAGGGTTGTGAGCAGTAAATGCAGCTGGAAGTAGATGGACCCTGCTCTTAAGGTAGATTGCCTCCCGTTTCCAATTGAAAATCAATAGCAGGGAAGCAAACGATGTGCATGACGTCTCTCTTTTCTTTTTTTTTGGCAGATGCATTAGTTAGATGTAAACGGGGGCGACAAGCTGCCTTTGACAAAATCTGATGAGGTGCTCTGAAGTTATTTTACAGTTTACAGCGGGCAGAGAGGGTTGCACTCCGTTAGTCTTGCTAATCATTTTAACATAATGTTCTTTATGACAGTAATTCACTGCGAGTATAAAAGCCTGCACAGCTAGATGTAGAGGTGGAAAGTAACCAAGTACATTTGAGGTATTATACTTGAGTTTTTCCATTCTAACTAGCTTTGTACTGTATTTTGCGCTTTTTACTCCCCAACATTCGTCAGCTATAATTACAAGTTACTTTACTGATTTAAGATTTTACATTAGATGTGTAACTTTCAGTTTGACAGCAATGAGTGAGTAAATAAATCTAAACTTCTTTGTGTTTTTAATGAACTGTTGGAGACCTAAAGAGGTTTAATCGCCCAATAACAGCAAGTTTACTGTCTTGTCGATCACTTTGTGGACCGAGACCTCGCGGGCTTCAGTCATGAGTGTGTTAGACCTCTATGACTTTTACTTCTACATATTTCTGTAGATGATACATAGTTAAATCTTTTTGTTATCTGTCTTTTCAGTGCGTCTATTGTGGCGGCGCAGGTCGTTTTATTTTAAAAACCGACTGGATGCACGATGCTGTTTCGCCATTTGACTTCCCGTCTGGTTCGATCTGCTCGGTGCAGATTGTCGGGCTGCGGTCCGCTTCATATTTCTGCCATCGATTTTAATAAACTGCCCATATTTGAAATCTACACAGTTGAGTTCTCGGGTAAAATATTCTCAGAAGTGAAGTTGGTGATGAAATAGCTGACCCAAAGAAAGAAAGACAGAGGAGACTCGAGAAAGAGTTTTTGATTGACTGACTGAAACCAAAAGCTTCTTAAATAAAAAAAGTCAGTGAATTGAACTTCGAGGCACTAAGATAAAAGCTCTTCTCAACTGAAATGTCCACAGAATGAAGTTATGGTCGTAATATTATCACCTAAAATTGAATACATTTAATTTAATCCCTAAAGCCTCAATGTGGATATTATCATGTCAATTCGAAAGACATAATCGAATCCTGTTTCCCGACTGAATAATTTTGTCGTATAAACTCTTGTAATCGACAGGAGTCTGCTTGAGTGTCACGTTTAACCTGTAAAGACTCGTGTTAATGCCTCGTCCTCATCATCGTGATGTCAAGCCAGCAGATTTCCAGACAGAGAAAGTAAAAGTTTGTCCTGCGAGGCGTCTGTTCAGCCGAGGAGTCGATCGCAGTGGACGACAAGTAGAAGAGGTTGTACCACCGTCTGGTTAAAAAAAGTAGTTCTGCCAACTTCTCCTGACAGTCGTCACCGGAGCAGAGAGCGTCCAGACAGACTGGAGTCACGCTGCTCTGCTTCATGCTGCCCAACGTGTTTTTTTTACCGTTCTCTGCTGCCACGTCACATTTTGACACTGGATTTGTAAAGTTTACAGTCGGTCATGCTGCTGTGTCTGCATTGCTCTGTGGACATGACGCAGCTAAAACACAAAAAGTGCCAGGATTCGACTCGGGGACGTCGAAGATGATGATGTGAGGCCACAACTTGTAGGGAGCAGCCTTAATATTAACAATCTAATAGTGCCGTGATATTATAATAATCTGAGGATCTGAGTATTTCTTCCTCTGCGGGTTAGATGCCCGATGCTTTGCACTGCGAGCACTTTAGAGCTGATTATGGTTGTTTACGATCCGATCACATTACACCGACAACACATATATTTCTTGTGCCCCGGTCACCCTTTCGCATTTTGCAGCCTTCACGCAACGCGGTGTGAGCACTCAGGGCAGCTTGTGGGTGACGTGAGGTTTGGATATTAGGTTATTAGCTGTAAGGTCAGTGCATGGTCAGTGGATAATGAGGACCCGAAATAACCGAACAGAACAATTCTTCTACGTTGGTTTGATTTAATCTAGTCTGTATATGATGTGCTCCGCGTCTGACTGCCGATGTCGTTGAACCAAACACACCAGGCGTAAAGTTGAGAAGCGACAATTAAAGACGGTCTTCAACTCATCGCTGCTTTTTATTCTACATTCCTCCCACTTTGCAGAAAAACTGATATCATGAGTGATATTAAAATCTTGTGCTCTGGTGCCACATCCAGTCAGACGTCTTTAGACTTACACTGTCTCCATCCCACCATGAGGGAGGGCCGGCCCGTCCTCTTTATCCATTATATAATTCCACTAAGTGGACGTAGTCGCGCTTCATGTGGACCGGAGTCTCATGCTGCTTTAAGACGCAATAAATCCACTTAAAAAAAATCTCATTAGTCTGGATTTTAATGAAGAATTTTAATGTCTTTTTCTTTTTGAGGCTTTTCCACACTGATAAAAATACAATTCTGAGGGGGAACCGAAACCTGTTTTGAAGGTTATGTTTTGGCTTTTCAGTTCAAAATAAAACTTCCTGTATCGGCCTTTAAAGCTTGTTTGTCGCACCGTCGTTTGGCTGCTAATCTGATTGTAGATTAGGAAATCTTATCAGCTACATTCAAACCCCTTAAAGTCTGTTCATTTCCTCCTGAAACCAGCTGTTCCATTTCCAACCAGACGCGTCTATGAGATTTGAAGTTTCGTTTTCAAACGAGAGAGAGACGAACTGACGGGATTATTCTTATCATTCATAAAGCAAGAAGCAGGAGGAAGGGAAGAAGAACAGTTTCTCAACGCCATTTGTTTTTCTTCATTCAGAGACTTTTCGAGGTTTTTGTCTCATGACTTTCTTTCTGTCTCTCTTTCTCCGCCTGCAGCTGATGGGTCTCTGTGTGCTGTGTGTCGGGGTGTATGCCGAAGTGGAGAGGCAGAAGAATCGAACCCTGGAGGGCCTTTTCCTGGCTCCTGCTGTGGTGCTCATCCTCCTGGGCCTGGTGATGTTTACAGTGTCAGTGGTGGGCATGGTCGGATCCCTCCGGGACAACAAGACCCTGCTGCACATGGTGAGAATGGAAGAGGGAGAAGAGGAGAGGACATGTTTGTTTTGTACATTATAGTTTTCCCAGTTTTACAAAATCAGAGAGTAATGCTGAATAATGGCACGGCTTCACGTCTGTGCAAGCGAAGGGACGAATTAAACATTTGCCTCCGGTGGCAAAACAGATTTGCATCTTTGTTTTGAGTGGTGAGACTTGACTGGCACAACCGAGCAATCTGACTACACAGCACCGCCCACATTTAGTACCAGCAGGCACTGGGTTACAAATTAAACACGTCAAACCTGAGAAATATGTGTTCAGCAGTAGCAGATCATCAAACACTGAAGTCAGTGATCATGTAGGATGTTTTATCCTCAGGGAGTAAAGAGGCTCAACTCATCATTTCACTTTTACAGTGCAGTAAAGAAAAGATCAACATTTGATTTGGTTTATTTTAGCTGAAACTGATCCATTAAAATACCGTAGAAACCAGTCTTCAGGATTAGAGATTAGCAGAGCCCGGCCGATAGATCAATTGTCTGATATTGAGTTACATTTTCCTGGTGTGTTGTTGTTGTTGCACCACTTAACGTTTACACAGCGATCATCTAATCCTCCATCTTCCTCCATCTGCAGTTCCTCTGCGTCCTCTGCGTGCTGCTGCTTCTCCAGGCGATCGCCCTCACCATGGCTCTCATCTTTGAAAAGAAGGTACGTTTGTCATATTTGCGCTCACCTGTATGATATCGGCGACGCACCTCTCATCTGTGTTTCTGCGTCTCGTCATTCTCTCTCCAGACGTCCGCCTTGTTTCAGAGCAGCATACGAGAAGGAATCAAACACTACTACGACGACCTGGACTTCAAAAACATCCTGGACTACGTGCAACAAAAGGTATCTAGAAAATATTAGACGGTACGCTTAATTTAGAGATGCATCTCTGATAACCGTGGGCTTTAATAATGATCTGATGTTGTTTGATATGTTGTGTTTGTTCAGAGCTTTACTGTAGATTTGTTCTTCTCTCAGTCAGTTGGTCACACCTGCAGTTTAATCCAGTAGATTAAAACACCAAGCTGGTCGTTTGGTCTCACAGCTGACACGATTTCACTTGTGTTTACTTTAATTCTCAGTTTCACTGTTGTGTTAGTCGATCTGCGTTTAATGATTAACAAGTTCCGTTCTCTCTGGTCGAGGTCGGTCTCAGTTTTATAAAGTCGTTTGTTGTAGCCTGAAGCTTCTGAATCCATCAGGAGATGAAATTAATAATAGATTAATGCTGAATGTGGGTGTTTTGGAAATGTCTCATGTGTCCACTCTTTGAGACACACATTTTATCTGAATAGAAAACAGCAGAACTGACGTCAGATCAGCTCCACTGAGGCGAACGCTGACTGGGTTCAGTGCCTTTGAACTTGAACTTCAAAACAAATTTGCAGTAATGGCTGTTTACAGTAACCTTTGACCACCAGCTCAGAACACAGTCCAGCCTCTCGCCTACAATTCTCCCAGCTTGAAGCCTTTTTCTTCGAGGGGACACCTGCTGTGTTTCCATCACCTCCATCAATGGAGAGGGTAATAAATCCTGCGTCTCGTCTTGTAGCTGGTCTTTTGTTTCCCCCCCACAGCCTGCAGCTTAAGTCAGGTAGCGGCGTCCCTCAAGGTGAAGGAAAGGTCTCAACACATTGGACACTGTATTGAATTTTCTCTGTGAGGTACATTGAGATGTTAGCCTTTAATTGATTGTCAGAAACTCTGCAGTCTTCACACGCTCACATGTCGAGACATGACGTCCCACATCGAGTGAGGGGTGATGGTGACAGCACAGAGGTGACGATCACACTGCAGGAGTGTAGTTAGTTTGAACTTGAGCCTCTTGTTGTTTCACACTTTGAGATGCTTTGGTGTCTTTTTGTTTTCCAGTTTTCATGTTGTGGAGGGGACGAGTACAAGGACTGGGGTGTCAACCAGTACCACTTTTGCAATGGTACAGGTCCACTAGCCTGCGGGGTTCCATATACCTGTTGTGTCCGTCGCAAGGTGAGTCCCGGCTCCCGCACTGCTCTACCTGATCTGTTGGTACTCGTTGTTCTGTCACAAGGCTTTTGTTCTTCAAGACAGGTGCTGAATTCGCTGCCATTATCCAGACAAAACAGGAGAATTAAATTCTGCACAACACCAGAGTTTGTTTTCCTCTCGGCTGTTTAACATCGAGTCTAATTGAGCCGAACAAAACGGGAAAACACACCAGAGTTGCCAAACAGAGGAGGTGTGAAACCACAACCATCGACACAAACTGATGTCTCAACTAAGAACATCTTAAATGTTTAACTCTGTAAATAGAAGCATTGATCCTGCCTCTGTTCGTACTTCCTGCTCTATGAGGCACTTTTCAGAGATCAGTTCATAAAGTTACTCGGCAGAAATGGGCCTGCTGCCTGTCGACGGCCATCTTGTTTGATGATTCTCGTCCCTGGTGATGGATGGGTCTGATCCAACAGCCATCCGCAGACTTTGTGATGTCTCCTGCTTAATTATGGAGTGAAAAGAGAGCGATTGTCTCTTCACCACAGACATAATTGATTGTGTGAGAGACGAGTCTCGTCCTGCCAGCGGGAGATATGCTGCGATTCAGAAGCACATGACCTCTGAAAGGTTTCTCTTTTCAAATGAAATGCTGTTCCCTCATGGCGCCGCCCTCCCCTCCCCCCAGCTCAGAGCCCTGATACTGTTCCTGGAAGCAGTGGAGCTGCGCTGGAGGAAGAATTAATGGCAGCAGCCTCCAATACTCACACACAGACACACACCAGAGATGGAGGAGTTGATTAGAAAAAGTTGAGCATTTGCTGGGCGCCTGCTGTTATCACCGGCCACCTGTCAGAGCGGCAGCCATTTTGTAAGTGCCTTAAGTTCACGCTCCGGCGGGCAGCGGACAGGAACACACCCCCCTGTCAGGAGCGTCCCCACGGTGCAGCCTGTGCTCACCTCTGCTCAGGTGAACACTCTCGTCTCTGACTCTCTGAATCTTTCCTCTCTGCACAGGTAGGAGAGGTCGTCAACACTCTGTGCGGTTACAAGACTCTGGAAAAAGAGGTAAGACGAACAAGAAGACTCACTTAGTCTCTGACTCCTCACACGGCCTCGACGCATCGCACGTGATTTTAATTCTCTCAAATTCTAATTCATAAACTCTTCGTAGATCAAATAACTAGATGGGATGTTTCTTGCTAATCCAGTCAGTGAAATGTCGGAGTGACTGTTTCTAAAATAAAGATTAATGGAACTTACACTTCCTCCTCTGCCCCGACTGTGAGACACGGTTTCTCTTCACTTTTTAAAGACTCAACACACCTTGAGAACATTTTTTTAAACCCAGATATCATCAGTCCACAGAGACGAGAGTCCCGGTCTGCTGAAGGCTTTTGTTACAACAAGAAATACTTTTTTAATTGAAGCAGAGCGTTAATCTAGTATCAGTGCAGTTAATCTATCTGTCACATGTTCACTCACTCTCCCATCAACGCCTTTTTTTTCTTTTTTTGTTGAATAGTCATAATGATTTTCTCCGGCTTGTCAGACGGTCTGAACTCCTCTTCATGACATTCTGTGACACCATTATTTGTTGGCAGCTTGACAGCTGATTCGCTCCCGCTCTGTTTTGTTTTACAGTCAAGATGACGGACGAGGCTTTTAGCTCATTTTCAGCCATCGGGGCACGAAGTAACACTTTAAACCGACCGGAAAAAAACTCGATAGCATAGCAACAAGGCTACACACAACCCATAATGCAACAGTCTTTGTGCCTCTGTCTCTGTGTTAATTGAATACTCATACATATGTTTTTATTGTGTTTCATGGCTGTAAAGTAAGATCCAGACTACTGATGATCACAGTTGAAGTTGAAGTTTTTCCATAATCCTCTATAAAGTGCCGTTTCCTGACGTGACCTCATGTTTTCCTCTCTCAAGAGAATTAATCCAAACGATCTAATTCAGAGTTTTCACTCACAAATTTACAGTCCTGGTGTGTTGTTGTTCGAGCAGACTCTGTGATGCTAATTGACTCTTTTTGTCAGTTTTTACATCTTCCAGCATCTTAATTTTTAGAGGGACTAGTTTTTTTTTTTTTTTGTTTTGAGTTTAAAACTGAGACTTTCCTCTTGTCGTCTTCCTCCCGCTCTTGTGTATCAGCGTGAAACCCTGCACGACACGATCCACGTGCGAGGCTGCATCCACGCCGTCAACCTCTGGATGAGTGACAACATTGGAATAACCATCGCACTCTGCTGCGCCATCGGGCTGCCGCAGGTAATTGAAAACTCACAGCACCGACTCACTGAAACCGAACCGGCTTTAAAGCCTTCTTTCCAGCCAAATGCACCTCTCCGACTTATAGTGCTGATAGTTGGACTGTAGGCTTCCTGTGAGAAGTTTCTGAAAGTTAATTCACATTTTTCATTTTCCCCCCCAAATGATTCATGTTGAAACCTGATTTATCGCTGCCAGAATTCTTCACAACAAACTGAACTGACTGCGGTTTTAACTTCCCAGAAACTCGCTTCAGTTTTTCACAGTTTCAGTGTTTTTTGCAGTAAATCTGAATCCTCCACAAATCTTCCCATGCATACGTTCAGACTTGTCGCAGCCTCCACAGAGAGGAGAGTAATTACAATAATTACTTTTCTAAAACAGCTGCATGAATAAAAAAAAAACAAAACTGGTTCTTTCCGGCGTCACTGCTTCAGAATTAAACGTAGCTCACACAAGCTGCAAGAAATGTAATCCAATTAAAAAAGATAAACACCCACTCCTGCAGTGAATGGTGTGTCCTGGGAGAAACATGGTTTTATTCTTTGCTAATCCGTATCATCACTTGGCTAACAACCTTTCCTTTGAGTTTTTGTTGTAATAAACTTGTTAAATTGGCTTTCATACTTCAGGTTTGACTTCTTTCGGGATGCTGATCCTATAAAAGAAAATGGGATCAATGACAATTTGACCTTTATTCACTATATAAATCCTCGTGGTGGAGAGATTGAATATAATTAAAAACAAACACGTTTCTATACACAGCAGCAGCCTGGCTAATGGAGATATAGAAATAGAATTACACCTTGGATGAGGCTGTTCCATCGCTCCAGTGTGACTCCAGCCTCAGTTTTCACTCCGCTGGCTGTGACAGGAGGTCAGGGTATCAGGTCCACCTACCCTCCACTCACATCATTAAAAAATGAGAGCACATCATGTCGGTGTAACACACCTCCCGTCCTCACACTCTCAGCTCAGATATGAAAAGTCTTTTAACGGCGTGGCGGAGCTCTTTGTTTGTTTGTTGTGAGCTGCAGCGGTGTCTGACTGGAACACATTTAAAGTTTGATTTGGATTTATTTTGACAAGGAAGAGCAACATAAGATGAATCCCTCTCTCAGGATGGACACACATGCAGAACAGTAGAGATCAAGAGAAAAAGCCCAATATTCAGTATACACATTTCTTCCTTTCGAAAGAGAGAAATACAACCATAAACCATCTGAATTCAAGTTTTTTTTATCATTCACAGAACTAAGACGAGCTAATTGTCTCACTAGCTGTAGGCTGGTGCTGCTGAAATAAACCGAACAGCCGAGTTCAGTAAAGACAGGATGGAAAAATGAAACAATCAACAATGAAAACGTCTGAATTCGGAGTATTTGTGTTAACGATGTCCCGCGTCTCCCTGCAGCTGCTGGGCATCGTCCTGAGCTGCGTCTTCTGGAACCTGCTGGTGGACATGAGCGAGTCGCCGGACATGGTGGACTTCAAGCTGAAGAAGACGGAGGTTGATTACGGCGAGCTGGACCTGGCCGGCGC
>OMLP01013220.1:0-12581 GCA_900302685.1 Spondyliosoma cantharus | reverse complement strand
AGCACTAAGTCTTGACTAATATGAGAGACTGGATTGACTCTGTGACAACAAACACACCTGTCACTTGCTACACCATAATAAAGCACATTGCAAAATCACATCCCACTGTCTCACTCTTGAGGCAGTAACACACAAGGTAACACTCAGTGCTTACAAATTAAACTCGGCAAGGTTGCTTAAATAAAAAAATGTTTAAACTCATAGTTAAATGTTGACGTTTGCTGATGTTATGCAAGCTTCTGAATGCTGCCCATCTGCACTAATGGAACATAACTGTCATAAGTCAGGTTTGCAGCTGCTAACCTTCTCTAACCCTAAAACTCCTTCACGATGAGTCACATTGTTAGATAATTGCCTATAAAACCTAAACCACACCTCAGGAATGTTTTCAGCCTATTGTTAAACCTCCAGTTATAATGATCAGATTAGTATTGAAAACACAACGCCTCAAAATGTCCTGTATTGTCCTCTACTGCACAACGCACACGCTTCAGAAAATTTCTGATCAAGCCACAAACATTAATGTGACCATTTAAAAATTAAAGATTGTTCACTAACATCAAGAAACGTAAACGTCAAGCACGATTTCAAGTCCATCCACCCCAGCAGCTTGCAACCGAATCAAGTTGGCACTTCTTTTTTGTTTTTTTACCTACCATGCAAATTTTTGTTGTGCATCAAATGTAAACTTTGTTCATCAAAAGAAAAAAAGACAAAAACTTTTGTATGTTTGTCAGTAGGTGTGGTTAAAAAGCTTGTGCACATTTATTCAGGAACTTAATGTGACACACTCCTCTTGTGACGGCTGAAAAAGGTGCAAAGGAAACAAAATAAAACACTGCTGCACAACTTCATCCGACGTCACTGACCAGACATTCAGCATTCCTCACATAATCACCTTATCACCATTAACTACATCACATCATTGTACAGCATTCTTGTGCAATACCTGCCACATTCAAAAGGACACGAACTCGATGCACTCCGGACACGTCAGAGATGTTTTCCCGATTCATCTCTCTCGGCTCACACCTCTGCTTCTCATCTTTAACAGCTACAACCCCCAAAACTATTCCTTACTTACACTAGTCTACCCAGCACTGATATCACTTCATCCATGCGCCCTTTAACCATTCGCCGATAGCTTACTTTAAAACATGAAACTAGCAAATAAAACTATGGAGCCTCAAGTGTTCAGTATTGAATAGATAAACAGTAGGCCTACATTATTAAATATAGCCTGGTCAAGAATAGGCCTACATTGTGTAAAATATATAAATTAACCAATAAATCGTGACAAATTAATTTAAATTCAACTTCACGATTATTATATAAATATTAGCTTCTTTTCTTCTACAAGTCAATTTCTCCTTCATGATCACATGCCTCCTAAGCTAGCAAGCTCGACAGCTGCTACCACATTTAGCAAGTTAGCTTGTGTTAGCTAGAACAAAAAGAAATGCAGTAACTTACTAAGAGCTGTAGCTGTAAATAAATAGTACAAAGTAACAAACCCTATGTTTAGTTAGCTTTACAAGGCCGCGCAGTCTACCTAGCTAGTTGGCTAACTAACTATGCTGAGTCATTTAGCAGTATTACCTAGCGCCTGCTGGCTAGACTGACCACTCTTCTAGTGCAGGCTTGTTTGCTTAACAACAATTGTTCAGTTGTTGTTAAGCAACTGATTATTTTACACAACTCCATGATTTCATCAATTTTTTCATCACATTAACAAGCTTATTTCTATTTTCTTAACCTAATAGGCTCAACAACTGCTACCATATTTAGCCAGGTAGCTCATGTTAGCTTAAACAAAAGCATTGCAGCGGTAATCCTGATTCAACTAACTAGACGTTGTTGCTGTTAATAAACACAGTGCAGACACAGTAACTAGCCTCTCCTTTTAGTTAGTTAAACAGGGCAACACGGGCTACCTAGCTAGCTGGCTAACTAACTATGCTGTGTTGTTTCGCAGTATTAGTTATCACCTGCTGGTTAGAGTACCCACTTGTCTTGTTAGTTAGCTGGCAAGGTTGGAAGCATTTGCAGCCTTGTTAAGCTAAATAAAAGGTTATTTACAGTGTTTATGTATTGGGCTATCTAAATTTGGTAGCACTAGATGAGCTTGTTTGCTTAACAACAATTTTTTTTTTTTTTTTTTTTTACACAACTTCATGATTATTGCATGTAATTTCATCAATCTTATTTTGATATCAACAATGAGTTAATTTTCTATTTGTTAAACTGGCAAACCAAACAACTGCTACCACATTTAGCCAGTTACCTAGTTGTTTAATGGAATATTTTACACAATTTATTAATGTGGCTAATTCATAATTACTTATTTATTTAATATTGAACACCATTACAAAACCATGCAAAACTAGAGTGACTGCTCATTGTTCAGATGAGGGTTGTCAAATGCCGGTTTTATTAGCGACTAAATGGATTATCTTTTTAAAAATTAATTTTCATGAAAACACCGGTGGTACTAAAGAAGAAATTAAATGAGATGAAACTAAAACCTTTTTTTTTTTTTTCAATTATTGTAATGAAACTACAATCTACAAATCAGTCGTCAACATTTCTTGAACTTTCTACATGCGCCTAACCCAACATTTGAAGACGCCATACTTTTTTAAAATTTCCTGCCCTTGGTGCAATGCGCAAGTGACAACATGTCTCATACGAACATAATGGCAGATTATGACTTTGTGACTGCTTTTGTCTTTTGTCATGATTTGGAAACTCTCTGAATGAAAATCAGTTTACAAGCAGTGACCACAACACGTCTGATCAAATACAACACAGTAAAACATAATATGTTACATATCAGTAAATACAATGAAATGAATATCACTTTTTTCCCCCCCGTAAAATCATCACCTAAAGCTGAAACAGCAAAAACGTAAATGAAAAGAATAACATGAATTAGAAAAAAGTTTTGATGCATGGTCTGCTTAACATTAGATACGCAACACGTTTTTCAACCCCTTGATTTGTTTCCAGTTAGTAAAACAAAACCCGGATACGTAAAAACAACAATATATAGGCATTAAATAAATTAATCAATTTCAAAACAAACACAGTGATACACATTCAAAATACATATTTACAACCTAATAAAATGCAAAAACAAGAAGAAAAAAAATACAGTCTTATCCTTAAGGGAAAATGATACTCTTGTTTGATTTTTAATTGACTGTTAGCAATACATGCTAAATACCTTCACACAATATCAGCCTCTTTTTTTCTCCTACTTCATTTATACCCATGTATTGGTTATAAATACAAATATACTTTAGTAAGTTTATACTTTTGCAGCATTTACTTTAAGTTGATATGTACTTGGTACATGGAAAAACCAAATCTGACATCATCTGTGACTGATATGTTGATATATTATGTGCCGATTGGCTACCGATGGAGAAAGCTAAGCAATGCCAAACATATAATCTGCCTGGTGATGAACTCAGGAGGGCTGTGCCACGCTAACCATGATGATATGAATGGGGCTTGACTCTTGATGAATAGGAAACAGGAAGTGGGTGTGAAAACATAAAAAAAAAAAATTGGGAATGTTGCGGCACAGCCACATTTCAACACTGACAGAGATTTTAACACTCCAGTGACTTAACTTTTAACAGGAAACTGCTGCGGGAGCATCTATAGCATCACATAATTGGATTTTTTTCTTTTTTGATGTTCACGGATATTGCATGGACAAACTACTGACAAACTACCACACAATTGCTAACATAAATCCATTGCCTACTGAAATTCTGAGAGCAAGAGAAAAAAAAAAAAGTCACTTGGTCACATACACCTAAATTCACAAGTTGCTATTCCAAAAGCACTTCAAATAAAACGAGAAGGAAAAATAAAAATAAAACACAATGGCCCGAAACCTCCCTTGCTGATATTTTTGTTACAATAATTGAAACACATGCTTAGATCTGGAAAGAAAAAAAAACGGCCTTTTGGTTTGAAACATCACCAGAGCTCCTCACTGAAAATGCTGCGTGGCAATCAAACATTTACAGCCATTAATAAAATCCATTTTAACACTAGGAGAGACCGTTTCCCACAGGTCATAGCAGTAAGTACGACTGCCTCCCTCTGCCTGACAAAACGTTCTTGATTCAGCTCTGTGACAAATACAGTGGTCCCACTTTGTGTTCACCAGGCTCAAGCTAAAGGAGGGCAGCTACCGCTTCACTTGGGGTCAGGCCTAGCGAGGGCTAGTCTGGACGCTGGGTAAAACCCACCCAGAAATACTCTGACACTGTTAAATATTACCAATCCTGAAGCAAAAAACTTGATGATTGATCTTGTGGAAGAATAAAACAAAACTGTTAGTAATCTCTGCTTTGAGCTAAATGCTAGCGTCAGTATGCTAATGTTCTGACAATGACAAAATGCTATAGCATGCTGATGTTTGGAATCATGGTGAAATGTTTACCATGTTCATCCTCTTAAAATATCAGCTAATGTCAGCATGCTAACATTCTCACAATGACTATGATAAAATGCTTATGTCTAGAATCGTAACGTTATTTTTACCACTTTAGTTTTGCGTGTTAGCATGCTAACAGTTGTTGAGGCTGTCATTAGCGTTGCAAGGACGCCAATTTGTTCTTAAAAAATGTAAGGTATTGAACAATTAGATGAAATGTAGGGGGAATCAACAAATTGATTATATTTCATCCTGAGTTTACCAAATTGACCAACATTTACATTCCCAGGGCTGAACTGCTAAAAGGTTCAAATCAAAATATAGCATATATTTAACAGTGTCAAAGTGTTCACGGGTGAATTATTCCTGAAACAATACTATAAAAAGATCAATCTGGCCGAGATTAACTGGATGTTGAATGCAAAGACACATGTCCAGTGTTTGTAAAGTATCAAACCTCGCTATACAAACGCAGGCGTTAAAGGACTACTGGATGTTACTTTAAGACATTTCCTGCAAAGTAGTAGACTGAGAATTAAACAGTATAGTTGGTCTAACAATGAATATTGAATAACAAGCATTTGTTTTTTCTTTCCCGACAATGCACGCTTTTCCAATTCCTCTTGGGGATCTAATCAAACAGCCTCGACGTGTCACGATTAAAGAGTTCAGTTGTTTAGATCGAGTGTTTTGTTGGGAGGATATGTTACAGTGCAGAGTTTTCCTACAGACATTAATGCATAGGATACAAATCAGTCCAACACTACAATATACGGCGAGCAATACAAAAGAAAAAAAAAAAAGATATATAACAGATCACAGGAACTGCGATTGAAAAATAAAAGTCTTGGTCGTTGGCACAGGGTTTGGGGTGAGGCGGTGAGGGAGGGAGAAAAGACTAGTCATACACTGATAGATTTTTTATGACGTTGCTTCGTCTTTTTTTTTGTTTTTGTTATCCTACAGCTTTAAAAAACAACAAAGATGGAGGGGTGGGGGTGGGGGGCAGAAATCGACCCACAGACATTCTGTACACACCAACGGCTGAAGTCCTTAGCAAATTTTCAGAATAAAAGTAGCGTCGCTCTCTTGAAAAGCGAGAGCCGTTTTTTTGATTAGCACACAATCCCTCACAGTTCTGAAAAAAACAAACACTTTGGGGGTGAACACAAAGAGTCCGCTAAGGCTTCAACGCGGGGAGAAAAAGAGACACAGTGTTCGAAAGAGCAGTTATTATAGTTTAGTTTCAACAGTCTTGCTAGCTATTATGTGTATGCATGGCGGGAATGGCATAGTCAGCGGGTTAATGAGCCGTCGTGTTCATTAGAGATCTTTGTAACAATCGACTTTATGTACAGTGTATTAAAAGGACATCACATGCCATGTTTTTCTTTCTTTATAATTTCCTTTCTTTCACTTCCACCTCCACATGTGTTTTTTATTTCCAGAGGCCTTAGTGTGTCAGTTTATTTTGGGTGCGACAAATGAAATGGCATCAACGAGGGGTGAAAAGAAAATTTAGCGTTCGTCTCACAGTAAATACAATATCCGATATTATTCGAGTCCAAGGCAGATGTACTTTCAGTGCTCGTTAAGACACAGAATCGTTTCCGATTTGGTAAAATTAGGGTGAAAGTCACAAAACCAGACGTGGTGAAACTGAACGTTTGGGTGGAAAATTTTTGCTGCTAGAGCCACAGCGTCCTCTTCTGTGGACTACACACTGCGGGTCAATATATTATTTCTGCTATATCTTCTTGTAATATATTATTTGTGTATTTACATCTCTAGCAAGCTGACACGACAGACTTTCATGTTAACTGGTTCCCCCTGATGAAAAGAGAACGCACGGACAGGGAACATCGATTGTATAGAAATAGAAATAATTGCTTTAACTTTCCCATCTAGATATTTTCTCTAAATAACTCTTGCTATGACTCTTTAGCTAAAGGCAAATATTGGCTTTTCCTATGAAATATCTTCTAAAATGTTCGACTTTTTATTCTTTTCTGCTCATAAAACGTGACATGATTTCCGGCGTAGGAGTAAAGGGAATGCATACAGAACCTCAAGCTGTCTAATCTTTTCAGTTTGACTCATAGTTTCTTTTCAAAATACAGCAACCCTGTGGCGATGTAGCCAAAAGAGGCAAAGGGATGCTAATATTATAGCTGTATTTGTTATTAAATTAACTGTACAGGCTTTAAAAGGAACAGTCAATTTTGGAGATGCTTCAATTTGCCTTTTTACTGAAACTTAGATGAGGAGATCGACACCACTCTCATGTTAAGTGGTTAGCTTAGCTTAGCTTAGCTTAGCACAAAGACTGGAAATTTGGTGCAATTGTTGGCCTGGCTCTGTCCTAATGTAACAAAATTAATAAGCTAAGCTAGCTGCTTCTCCACGCTTCTGGACTTTATGCTAAGCTAAGCTAACCTTACCTTCTGGTGGCCTCATAGGTAAAAGACAGACAAGAATGTGGTATTGATCTTTACATCACGGCAAAAAGTGTGTCGTTCCCAAAATGTCGAAAGTACGACTGAACACAACTGAACCATTAACGTAGCTACACACAACAGTCGCCCTCACAGAATCTGGAGATTTTAGCTTCTAAGCGTCGTTTTTTGATCACGTTAACTTTTGTATTGACATGTTTTAGTTCAGGATTGACGCTGTCAGTTGATCAATTTTGACATTTTGGCTATTTTTGCATATTTAAGGCGAATTAGCAACAACATTTGAGCACTTTTGAATCATGTTAGTTGTAGTTATGTATCACCGTACATACGATACGTACACAGCTTCATTGTTTCTCTGGTTTACCATCGGCTCTCTGACATTTAATTTCTCCCAAACTTTGCTATTTCACGGTGTTGTTGACTTCTGAAGGCTTGGGTTCGTCGTTGTCTCACTGGGTGTTGATGATTTAACTGTGATAAATTTAACTGACACACACGCACACGCACACACACACGGTTGCATAAACACAGCATCACAGATTGAACAGTGTTTACAGATTATACTCGTTCTGAACTGACCCACTCAGCGTTTGAATCGAGGGTAGACTTTGGCTCTCTGACTCCGCCCGTCCGTCTCCAGATTTCTTCTTCTAATGTCTTTTTTTTTTAAATTCCCCCCCCGTCTCCCCTCAGCTCAAGAAGAGGCTGCATCGCTACGATCTGATTGGTTGCTCTGTAAAGGTGGCCGGCCTGGTGCGGCTCTGTGTCACGGAGGGTGGCGTGGCTTGTTGTGTGTGTGTGTGCGGTGGGTGTGGATGGGGGGAGGTGGGCGAGTGATGGCGTCGGTCGGAAACGGTTGGTCGGTTGATTGGAGTGCCGGGAGTGGAGAAATCAAGATGCAAAGATCGGGGCCCGGGGTCGTGACCTCACACTTTTTTAGGGGGAGGGGCCAACTTGATGATCTCATCTTCAGAGGGCTGGCGGATGATGTCTTGTAGGAGGGGGGAGGGGTTGGAAAAAGAGAAAGACAGAGAGAAAACGTAAGGAGAGTGGCATCACACCAATTTTAGCATCTTTGGCTCAAACTCAGAATTCTAGTATTTACAATATTAATGAGGTAATAATACAAACACTGCAATATTATTATTATCATTATTACTTTCTACTCTGTTTTATTTGTTTGACTGAATTGTTTAAAGCATTTTCAAACTTTGAGATGATTTCTATGGATGAAATTTTGATTCATAAAATGTGTTTTGTGTGAAAAATCTACAGTAAGTAAGTAATCTACTGTGAGCATATTATTGACAGTGTGTGCAACATGCTAACTTACAATAAATAAAAAATAAAATAAACATTCTGTTCACTGAATTGCAGCGTTGTTGGAAAAAGGAAAAATGACAAGAAGTCAGGATCTTCTGATAGGGTGTGCTTTCCATTTTTGACCTTTGAATTAAGAATCGATTTAAGAAGATAAAACAAAAGGTAAAACGGTAGCAGGAGAAATTAAGAGGACGAAGCAGGAAAAAAAAAGAAACCATCAATATCACAATACAAATGAAAATAAGAGCTTTTTTTGAGTTCTTCAGGGGAAACATGTCATAAAGATGTTGCCTCCTGTAATAGTAGAGGAATTCATGTTATTTTATTGGCCATTGCACCTGTGTTTTAATGTTGTTTTGACTCGACCTGGCTGCGAGCTGAATTTCCCCTGTGAACTGAGCCGAGCTCCAAAAAAGAAATGAGGTTAATAACGGCAGCAAACAGCCGGAGAGAGCAGGAAGAAGAGCTATTCACTGCAACATGACGCCTGCATCATGACATACTGATTATTTCGCCTTTAAAATTATATCAAATACATAATTTAACCAGACTACATGTGAGCTCAAGTGAAGATTCAGGCTTTAAAAACACACGTCATGAGAAAGGACAGTGGCAGAATGAGAACAGAGGAACAAAGGAGGAAATAAATTGACCTATTTTAACCCTCAAAGGTTCATATTTTTGTCCTAAACAAGTTAAATTATCCAGTAACTCACAGAAGAAAAGTCTCTCCTCCACCTCAATCACACTTAAACTCTGAGGATGTTGACGCAGTTTTCTGTTCGGCCACTAGAGGGCAGCACTTGACCAGATTTGGCAGACCAGGGAGCCGATCAGAACCAGGGTTATATCAGCTTGATATTCTAGGAAACTGACGCATACGTTAAACACTTTGTCTACATGTTCTGCCGAGCGTCGTTACCTTTGTATTTCTTGGCTGAGGGGATGCGCGTGAGCTTGGTGTCGATCTCGTCGTCCTCGGAGATCTTCAGCACGGTGGTGCGGTACTCGATCACCCTCGTCAGCAGGTCCGGCCGCCGCGAGATCTCGAAGATGTGCTCGATGTACGACAGATTATCTGCGCGAGAGGTGTCGTTAGCGGCGTTGTTCACAGCGAGTTTTACATCAGACGTGTCATGCTAAAGACGTTTTTATGGTCACCCAGGTTAGACTGCGGCAGACGGACCGACATGGCGATCTGATGCCTCACCTTGGGCCAGCTTGTCGTTCTTCTCCAGGTAGCTGAACCACTCCTTGGAGGAGGTGATGTTGTTGCTCTGGTCCTCGGGGATGTCCTCCTTGCAGGCCGACTTGAGCTGCTCCAAGTCTTCGTTGGTGATGTTTTCAGACAGGTCGCTGAGCAGAGAGGTGTACTCCGCCATGGTCTGGAGGAGGGAGGAGAGAGGAGAGACGGTTACATACACTGGATAGAAAAGTAAAGAGGTCGTCAGAGCGAGGCGAAACTGAAGAGGGAGAAAGAAACAAAGAACAGCGGCTGAAAAAACATAATCATGTTGTTAAACCGCTCACAGCCCACCTACTTCCCAGACTTGCCGGGTGGAAAACAGTTCTGACGCGTTAGCTAATGACAATAACATTCTGTCGGAGTGGGATGGAAAAAGGACAGAACACATCAAATGGGTCGATCGTCTCTCTTTGTGAGATCATTCGCGAGCAGCTGAAAGAGGAGATCGACTGAAAAGACCGAAACAAAAGTCTTGCACTGTAATTAAAAAGAGTCCCGAAGGAGGGAATCTAAGCCCTCGGTGAAGGACGTGAGTCAGCGTTCAGCTTTTTTGCTTTCCATCACGAGGTTATCCACTCGAACTGACACCGACTCGAACCGATCTCCGCTGAACGGATCAGTCTGGTGTCGACAAAAACCAACAATCGACTGATAACACCGTCATTTTTTTGGTAACTAATGTTTGTTTTTTTCACCGAAAGGAGTTCAGACAAGATACGAGTCAAGAAGAAAGAGTCTGAGAGTCAAAAAACAAAAAACTACACAGTCAAATTGTAAAAATGAAAACTATAGAATAACATCTGCTTTTTTTTACACTGCACCCTTTAAACTATTAGCAAGTTCCCTAAAAAATTATTTTTACCGACACACATCATTTGCCAAGACGATGACAGGAGTTATTAGTTTACTTTTTTTCACATCAAGTCAACTCTAATGAAGATTTCTGAGGCTCTCTGCCTCCCTCTGGTGGACTGACCCATGAAAAACATGCATGTGTTCCTGCAGAGTAACAGAACCAAGTCAAATTTGGCTTCTCCTGTGTGTCCGTTACATTACATTTTGTCTGTATTAGCTCACATAAAAAGTATTTCAAGCCTGGACGTATGCAGATTTTTACATTTGAGAAAAAAGAGGATGTACTGGATCGGTATTCTGTATCTGCAGACACCCTAAATTTATGTATCGGAATCGGTATCAGGAGTAAAAATGTCAGACAGGTGCTTCCCTACGTTCCTGCTACCTCTTGTTTGCATGCAAGAGGGTAAGTGTGGTCCTTATTTCCCAACACTTCACTGCATTTAACATTAAAAAAAAAATCACACTTAAACGTTGCTCTCTTCACTCAGAGTTTCTGACTCATAAATCTCGAGAGCATTTCTCACACAAGCTATGTTTTCAGGATCACGGTCTGCCACATGAAACGGTTTTAATTGATTTCCGGCTGCCTTGTTTTTACATTCAAACCTCAACAGTGGGAACAGTGGGTGAAAGGATTCAGCACGAAGGCATGCAGTGGTTACGGTTCAGCCCGGCGTTAAGGAATGAGTGCTGTCAAGATCGCAGGGTTTAGGTTGTCCTCACATAAAGATATGGGGAGATGATGAAGCCTGTGTGTGTGTGTAGGAGTGTGTGTGTTGGCATGCGAGTCGTTCAGAAAACAGGCAGCCGGCGAGAGAAAGAAAAACAGAAAAACAGACAGTGATTCAGACATGTTGTGAGGCCGTCTGCTCCGCTCAGCTGCGTCTGGTTCGGGAGAAGCGAAGGACAAATGGATGAAGAGGAAAGCGTCGAGTCTCAGGCTGCAGATCTCGGTTATTAGCATATTTGGGTCAAGCTATTCGTGTAGCGTCTTCATGTTCAGAAGCGCGCAAACGTCCCTGCGTAGAGGTGTCGTTATCACGGTCGTTAGCGCAATTTAAACAATTAAAAACATCTGGAGTTTGTACATAACATGCTAATCTGATAACTAATCAGTAGTTTAAAAGGTGCCATATTATAGAAAGTAAGATTTAGAAGGTGATGCTTAGTAAATACGTATCAAAACGCTCAATCCACGGAGAAGTGCGTACCGCCCCCAATCAGGAACTGTGCCTTTAAGCGAGCCATCAGGACTTCCGTAACGTTGTGATGTCACAACTGTTCAGTCTCCGCCCCCACCCCGGCATGGCCGAGTTTGCAAAAACACCAGCAGTGAATGAAACAGGCACCGTTCCTACTCAGGTCTGTGAGAGCTGACCAATCAGAGCAGAGAGGGCTTTTCAGTAATCGGGCCTTAAAGAGACAGGAGCGTTCAGACAGAGGGTGAATAGAGGTGCTGCAGGACGGGAACATGAGAAGCATAGCGTGTTTTTTTTAAAGATTAAAACATGTAAAGATTTTTCTAGTATCCCAAAATGAAATGATGAACTTTAAAATGAACATAATATCAGAACTTTATTATTATCAGACAGGTGGGAAATTGTCTCATTAGAGAATATTTCACTGTTTTTGCTTGAAAATCTGGTGAATATTTGTAGTGGAGCCCGACTGATACTCGACTTTTGGTGCCCGATGCCAGCACCGATATATCAGCCGATAATCCCATAATCTTTGCAATGATCCTTCAAACGTGGTCATCAAACACTCATGACAAAGATGTGCAACAGAGATTTTACAGGTTAACAACTGATATGCAATTTTATGGACCGCTGCCAAAACCAATATTAGGGAATCAAAAATTCCGATAACAATATGTTAATAATAATAACGATAACAATAAAAAAGGTTGAAAAATGTCTTCTTTATCAAACTAAGATTAGCTTCTGGGCCATTTCACCTTTAGATTCCTAATTTTTGGTCAAAGGTATTAAAAAAAGATCCATATGTGAAGCTTTCTAGAAAAAAACAGCGTATTCGTCCCTGCTCACATCCAATCAAACAGCCGCCTCAGGATTTCCAAAAGGACTTAATATCCCAGTTTTTAGTCGAGATGTTCCCCTGCCTCCAGTTGAGCTATGTGGAAATGATTAAGGTCACCTGAAAGCAGCTGCGGTTGAGCTGAACGGTATCGAGTGTCTTGCTCAGGGACACTTTGGCAACTTTGTGAAGCGAGGACCGT
>OMLP01013219.1:0-27585 GCA_900302685.1 Spondyliosoma cantharus | reverse complement strand
CCGATGTCAAGATTATTTCCTCTCTCTCCCACCGTCAACAGATGCTGCTGCTGCTGGCTGGTGGTGGTGCTCAAGCCTCGTCGGAGTGGGGTTTGACCAGAACCCCACCAAAAAAAAAAAGAAAAAAAAGGCCCCTTCACCGTCCTTTTTCTTCTTCTTCTCTGTAACGTTAATTTGTGTTTCTCCTCACATCGGAGAGCCTCTCCGAGCGAGCAAAAGGCGCTTTTCTTCTTTCTTTCTTTTTTCTGTGTGGCAGCTGGATGTCCTTGAATGTATCGCAATATCCAGGTGATATTGGTTTTGGAAGAATCCTCCGTTATTTCCCCGTTCGGCGCAGGTACAGCCCGCTGTCAGGTCTCTCGGCTTGTTGTATTCCCTTTGAATCCGTGTGGTAGATTATGGTTACATGTGCATGATACATGAACATACCGCGGTGTTTTCAATCACTAGTCCGACGGCGAGGCATTCATTTTTTTTTTCTTTTTTTTTTTTTTTTTTTTTACCGCCGAGAGGCCCGCGTCCCGCTCCGATGAACCGGTCGGGGAGATGAGAATCGTTTCTTTGCGGCGTTACTCAGAATATTTTTTGCCCCCTTTTTTCTCTGAGAATTGTACATTGAGATAGATAGCGTTGAAGAGGTGGGGTGGGGCAAACGGCTCTCACGGAACCCTGGGAACGAAGAGCTGTGATCAAGTTCCCCGGGACGACAATTCACACTTCCGGTTGAACGATTTCACAATAAAAGCCCGCTTCATAGCCCAAGTGATGCTCACACAGTGGTTAGGTTGATCTGACCTGCTTTCTATGAACAAAATTATATTTGTATTCATTTGCTTTTTCCGAAAATATCAATTCATCCATCAAACTTTATTTACATAAAGTAATAAGTCAAATTGTAATTAAAAGTGATTTATGAAAAACATGGTATGTTGAGAAAATAAGGTTTAGAGACTAAAGCACAATGATTGTAGTAGAAGGGTAGTAGAATAGTTTAATTAATCATTAAAAACAAGCAATAAAATGATAAAAGATAAAGAATGAAAGATAGAAACAAGCAGTAAAATAATAAAAGATAAATAAAGATTAAAAACATGCAATAAGATAAAACGTAAAGATAAAATGAAATGTTGCACAGAAAAATTGATTTTAAAAAAGTGAATCAAATAAGATTCACTTCAATAGTATTAATAATAATGATAATGATACAAATCTAAAACGGCAGAAATGGTTATAATAAAAACAAAATGAATCAAAGTAAGTAAGTAACTATAAATAAAACATAAAAGCCAGACTGAATCGATGGGGTTTTACTGTGTTTAAAAGTATCTATATTTCCAGCTCCTCTCAGATCCCTTTCTAAAATGTAGAATTCATTGATTAGTTCCTGAGCCATCCAGAGCATCTTCAGATAAAGTTAACGTTATTTAACCCAACTCTGTGTTCTTTTCCCACCACTTTACTCTAATTTTTCCTTTTCTAAAGCAAATGATCATTTTACTGCTTCAGGCCTCTAATACTTATTCAATAAAACTTTGAGAAGTTAAGAAGATAAATGTTTCAGTAGTGAAAGTCCTAACAACTCATAAACATCAAAAACTAGACAGCAGGCCCCTGAATACCTTTCGAAGTGGGTCAGCAGCCCAAAAGAGTAGAAACAACTGTTTTTTCCTGAGCAATAAATGACATTTTAGAATCTTATCATTATCATTTACGTAAAATATTAATCTGTAAAGTATCCCAGCTGTCAAATAAATGCAATGCTGTAAAAAATAACTGATCCGAAGTGGGGAGAAAGTTGAACTACCTCAAAACTATATTTCAGGACAGTATTTACTTTCCACGCTGATGCCTGCAAATAATCCAATGGAGAAGTCCCCAACCCAAAAACTTTATATATATTGTTTTATATTTTGCACCAGCAATCATCTTTATTATTTACAAAATTTTACTCTAAATATTTCCTGTTGGCGATGCTATGTATGAATAAACATTTAGGATCAATTCAAATATGTCATTTAACAAAAAACAAAACATTTACAATACATTAACCTTAAATAAAAAAAAGAAATTACTGGTATAATTATAATGCTCACAAAACATTATAAATACACTTCCATGACTATAATGTTTTGTTAGTAGTCTAATCCTAAGTAGCATATTAGTCAATAATAATAAAAATAATAAAGACAAAACACATGAATAGACAACAAATACAATAAAACCATGAATAATTAACGTACTTAACATATCAAGGCGAAAGAAATGTAGTGCTTTTACGTTGAAGTTGATATCAGAGTACTTCCGGTTTCCTCCTTGCTGTCGCTTGACGCATCTGGAATGAAGCAGGGTTGGATCACATGATTGCCCGGAGCGTCATGAAGCAGAGGTACAGAAGGGGAGAGGCGCCCTCTTTGAAGCAAAGTGAATATCTACTTATCCAGTCAAAGGTATTAATCAATAACACAGGAAACATCCACATTAAGTTATTTAAAAAAAAAAATTATAAGTCCATATTTATAAGTAAAATCTGTAAATTCAAATAGTACAAATGTAACAAAAAAATGAAGGGTACTTTGTTCACCAAACCTCGTCAGTCAAGTTGTTCCATGCAGGACATGAGGGCCTGTCAGAGGAGGGACAAATCGTTGTTGCAAGTCACAATAAGTCTCAAGTCTCAAGTCTCAAGCTATATTAAGACCTGTTTCAAGTCCCAAGGATCAAAAAGTCCCAAGTCCAAGTCCTAAACTCTGTGTGTGAACCTAGTCCCAATCATTATTGCTTTTTATTTAACATGTTAATGCAACAAATTTGAACAAATCAACAGTAAGTACGGTAAATTTACTGGATCTAATATTTATTTCACTGTTACCAAACAATGACATGCTGTATTTAAACATTGTTATCCAAATAATGTTTATAGGTGAACTGCACAGTATTTAATTTGTCTTCCTCTTCATACATCGAGCTACATGTTGTTCACTCCCCAACCATATCTTCATTTGGGCGGTACAATACATTTATTAGGTTTAGGTTCCCCTTCATGGCAAGTTATGACTGTTATCCAAATCAGTTGCAGCATTATTTGATTGATCAATACAGTTTGAGCGCCAGATGTCATTTAAACTTAATTCACCTCATAGTGATCTGAATTTTTAAACAGCTCCCTGTTGTTTCCCCTGTAGCTCTCATGCACAAACCGTCCACCCACAGACACAGTATGCAGCAGACAAACCGACGGACTGGCACGCACATACAAACACACACACACACACACATACACACACACATACACACACACACACACACACACACACACACACACCTCCCTCACAGAGTGCGTCAAAAGGCATGGGATAGAAGCTCAGGGCAAAACACATAAAGGTCATCAATGACAACTAAATGCTACTGTGGCTCTAATGAACCCCAAGAGACACCTGAAGAAGTAAGAGAAGTAGTGATTAAACCTCTGAAGCACTTTAAAGCCAATATTAAAATCTGTCAGAACAACAAACACTTCACCTGGCTTGTGACATCATCTTGTACCTCTGTGACATCATCTTGTACCCCTGTGACCTCACCCTGTACTTCTGTGGTGTTTGTGTACTCAGACCAGGAAGTTAGTCTGTTAAATACCCAAACAGTTTTGTAGGTAATTATTGTTATTGACAGCTGTAGTTACCTTTAGGATTAATATTTTACATAAAAATACATATATATTTATAGAATAGAATGTAATGCTAAAGAGATATCCAGTTGTTCCTGTTGTTTAAGGTTTGTTACCTGTTGTCTAGTTATTGCTCTGTCACATTTCCATCCACAAAAGAGACATTTCCCCTTTAAACTTTTGAGACTATTGTCGAATGCCCAAACAGGTAAAACCAGCGCGTAATGTGTTAATTCTTAATATATGTAAGAATTAGCATTGCATACTCAAAACAAATAGGAGGCAGCATATCACCAGAGTGCCGCTAACTGAGCTTTGGTCCAGGACGAGCGCTAGGTGGTTAGCATGCTAACTTCAGTAGATACCTCTGCAACACAATGCATACATCATAATATTAATACTGCTGTTTATTCACATTCTGTTGACAATTTCAGCTGATTTTTGAAGGTTTTCAGACACAATTTGAGGATGAACCCAGTTCATCTAATTCACCTGAAGCTATAGCAAACTTTTGTTTTTTTTGGTTATGTTTGGGGCTTTAGATTCTAACTTACACAAAACTCAGTCAGATTAATGCTCAGTGACTGAGACTAGACTAACATATTTAATTAAACAACCCCTCTGTCTCTGAGCTCTCTAAGGAACTGGAGTAGGTGGACTGCAGGTTAACAGGGGGATGCATTTTGGTCATTTCGCTAACAAGGGCGAT
The DNA here is from genome assembly GCA_900302685.1 of Spondyliosoma cantharus. NCBI lineage: Eukaryota > Metazoa > Chordata > Actinopteri > Spariformes > Sparidae > Spondyliosoma > Spondyliosoma cantharus. The sequence goes on along the minus strand of OMLP01013219.1, from coordinate 23,212 downwards.
GCCGTCCTACCTCATCTCCTCTCAAATCGCCTACTGGGTAAAACTCAAATATTTCACCAAGACAGAAAAGATCATCTAACAAATTTGAGTGCCAGAACTGTTGTTTTCTTATTTTCTATCATAATAATCTAATTAATCTCATATTTATCATGTGTCTCTTTATTAGGGACCACTGGACTAAACTTAACTGCTAAAAGCTACAACAGTAAAATGCTTCTTACAGGACATTTCCCTGATGATATGTGTGTATTTTTACTTTTAAAATTAAATCTTAGTGCATGTGCCACCACCGCTGGTAAACCCGTGGACACTTAAAGCTAGGGTCTACAATCCTGGAGAGCTAGCAAGAGAGCTAGCAAGATTTGAAAGTGGCACCCTCTATCTCAGGATAGACGGACCATTTCACCCAGTATAACACAAAATGTGTTTCTGAACAACATTACAGACCCCAGCTTTAACATTTGTGTATTTGCATCTTACAGACTGAAAAAAGTTCATGGTGGAAAATACACATATTACAGCAACACATAACAACAACTTAAGTATAGCCTGTGTGACATTTAACTACATTATAAACACATTAGTGTTGTTAAAAATATTGAAACATCGGAACAAATCGTTTCTCCAAATTTGTAAATACTACTTTCTGAAAGTATCGTTACACCAATACATCAATTTGGTTAATGGGATTATCAGTCAATTCTTATCTTACCTTTGAGGAAAAGTCAGACATGCTGAATTCTACCAATCAGCTTGCTTGTCTATAAATAACTGCTCCATTGATATCATGTTATGTCTTTAATAGCCCTCTAGATGGTAGCATCTCTCATGTATAATCTCCCAACTGCTCCAACGTGTAATCCATCATTATTACACCTACACTAACTTGTAGAAGCTGAAAATGTAAAAGCAGATGATTTTGTAACATCTGGATCTTGAGTGAAGGAAAATATAATATGTTATCGTCATTCTGCAGTGAAAAACGCAGCAAATCGTAATATTTCAATCTTATTACAAATGTTTCTGCAGTTTTTATTTTTTATATAAAACTAGTCCATCCTGTCAACATGTTTGCTATTTTGCCTGTGTGTGTGTGTGTGTGGTCTCATATAATGTGTAGTTAATCAAATGGGTTTTATCTTGCACTGGCCAGAGTGGCACACTACTTTCATTCATCCTCTCACCACTTCCTTCCTGTTCTCACTGGTACAGCTCACAGATGTGTTTTATCAATATAGAGCCTGAACAATAATGGTGTTATGTTGTGCATCATTGCAAAAAATGTTTGGTGATAATTCATACATTTATGAGAGCTTAACAAAATACATTTGATGAAGTTCTTCTACCAAGCTTGTACAGTTTTTTGTATTAGTCTATTATCAAGTCCTTTTAAATGCAGTTACATCATTTTGTTGAATTATTGACTTGAAATACAGCGTACAAACAAAATGAAACATACATATATACAACAAAACACAAGGCAGCATTCTGGAAGACACAAGCCTACCTATGAGTATAAAAATATGATAAACTACCCTAATACAAAAATGCAGAGATTACATAGAGGCCCCTCAGGCCCCCTCACATATTACAAACTGGGGAGACTTCATCACTGATGACATCACTTCCAGTTCTCTATAAAAGACTCGCTGGAGAACTCAAACCTATCGGACACTCCCAGCTGCTCTGTGTGCTGTAGCCTGACCATCATGCGTGAAATTGTGCATCTCCAAATTGGACAATGCGGCAACCAGATTGGCTCGAAGGTAATAAAGGAAAATCCTTATTTTTACCAAAAACTATAATATGTATTAAGCCTTATTTTGTTGAAAATTTTGAAAATTTTAATATAGTGTTCTGTCTTTTGAGAATCTCACTGACACATCTGTTGTAATAAAAGCTCACTGTTTCAATGAAAATGTGCTTGATATGCTGTTTAGTGGAGACAAAATGGGAAAATGTTTCAGCTAAAATATTGAAGTGGCGTCAATGTTGCGAATTCTAAAAATAATTATCATTTCACTCAATTTAACTGATGATGCATATTTTGACATGTGCTGTTCCTTTGCATTGTGCCAGCAGCAGTTGTGAGTGACACAGGGTGTTCCCTGTCAGGCATTCAGTGAAAAGATAAGGGCCAACACGAGACTGGCATGGGTGGGACATTTTTATCATAGCCACCATGAAACAAGAGAGAGGAACTACAAGATAATACAGCAGAAAGAACATCAAATGTTTTTTTTAAATTGAAGAATGAGATGGTCTATAAATCAAGCAACTTTGGTTGTCATTCTCCATCATTTAATGGTGTACGGCAGGGATTCTACATTTGGGCTGCACAAGATCATAAGTTGCTGCACTGCCATAAGCAGGGATGCATTTTAATATGTACTCATGTTAGAAAGAGTTGGTGTAAGCAAAGATTTTGCAGTCATACATGGACAGAAGGTGTACACGCAGACACAAATATATAATACAAATCAACCCAATCGGCAGAATAAATGTTGGCAATGTACATTGCCATGGATAGGTTGAAACTTTCCGCGTGTTATGTTGAGAGTTTAAATTACACAACATTTTGCTCATGGTCTCACGGTAGCGTAGAGGAGGTCACAATCCGGAATGTATGCAGTGGCACACCATCTCAAACCATGGTCTCTTGCTTGAAGCACTGTCTTAAACAGTGGCGTCTGGCTTGAAATGTCATCTCAAAAATTAGTCTCTTCCTCGAAAAGCCGTCTCAACAGTGGTATCTCACTTGAAATGGCATCTTAAACAGTGGTCTCCCACTTGGAAAGATGTTTACAACTATGCTCTCTTGCTTGAAATGCTATCTCGAAACGTGGTCTTTTGCTTGAAGCACAGTCTCAAACAGTGGTCTTTTGCTTAAAACCCTGTCTCAAACAGTGGTCTCTCCCTTGAAATATCATTTCAAAGAGTGGTCTCTTGCAGGGTTAGGGACACGCAGCTTGGAACAGTCATCTCATTCTTAAAGCCCTGTCTTAAATGCCTTAAATGTCTCTCTCGCGAAGCGCTATCTCGAGCAGTGTTCTCTCGCTTGAAATGCCATCTCAGAAAATGGTCTCTCACTGGCAGCCGTCTTACCTAGCTGTCCCACGACCACCATTCTCTGTTTGTCCGAACATGGAAGTCTGCTCATATACATAGGAAACATACACATTTCAAGTATCCATGGTTTGCAGACACATACAATTCCAACAATTTATTCTTGTTGGCTGGGCTGCAACATTTATACTTCAGCTCAACTTCATAAAAAATCTCATTGAGAGAAAGCAGCTATACAGAGTCCTGGATCAAAAGATGAAATTACTGTCTATGTATTAATATTCTGGGGAATTCTTTCGTCTCTTGTGTCTCTTCTGCTTAGGTTTGAGCTAACCTATGTCTTGAGTTTTCTCCATATTACGATGATTTCCTTCTTTGTCTTTCTAGTTTTGGGAAGTGATCAGTGACGAACATGGGCTCAATGCAACAGGCAACTATGAGGGCGATAGCAACCTCCAACTGGAGAGGGTCAACGTCTACTTCAATGAGGCATATGGTAATATAGTGGTTACAGGATATTGACTGTAATTTGTTCATTAAAAGCTGCAATTTTCTAATACAGTTAATTTCATTTTTTTCATTTAAGTTTAGGATGACCAGTTCTGGATGTTTTCGTAAATTCTTTCCATTCTGTTCGCAGGTGGTAAATATGTCCCCAGGGCCCTGCTTGTTGACCTGGAGCCGGGCACAATGGACAGTGTAAGAGGAAGCCGCATCGGGGCCCTTTTTAGGCCAGACAACTTCATCCATGGTGAGACAACTTTTGTGATTCATGCTTACATTATTGCAAACGGTATTCTATGTTTTTCTCCAATAATTCTCCTCACGAGTAATACAAATAGATTAACCTACGCACTTTTATGTTGGTGTTATAGGGAACTCAGGAGCTGGGAATAACTGGGCAAAGGGGCACTACACAGAGGGAGCGGAGCTGGTGGAGCAGGTGATGGACAGGGTGAGGAGCGAGAGTGAGAGCTGTGACTGCCTGCAGGGCTTCCAGCTGGTTCACTCACTGGGGGGTGGCACCGGCTCCGGCATGGGAACCCTCCTCATCAACAAGATCCGAGAGGAGTACCCAGACCGCATCATGAACACCTTCAGCATCATGCCCTCCCCTAAAGTCTCTGACACAGTGGTGGAGCCCTACAACGCCACCCTGTCTGTCCACCAGCTCCTGGAGAACACAGACGAGACCTTCTGCATCGACAACGAGGCCCTCTACGACATCTGTTTCCGCACGCTGAAGCTGACCACGCCAACTTATGGGGACCTTAACCACTTGGTCTGCATGACCATGAGCGGGGTCACGACCTCGCTGAGATTCCCCGGACAGCTCAACGCAGACCTGAGGAAGCTGGCTGTCAACATGGTGCCTTTCCCCCGCCTCCACTTCTTCATGCCAGGCTTTGCGCCCCTGACAGCCCGTGGCAGTCAACAGTATCGAGCCCTCACCGTCCCGGAGCTCACCCAGCAGATGTTCGATGCTCGCAACATGATGACGGCATGCGACCCAAGGCGGGGCCGCTACCTCACGGTTGCTGGCATGTTCAGAGGCAAGATGTCAACCAAACAGGTAGACGAGCAGATGCTTGCAATGCAGCAGAAAAACAGCAACTACTTTGTGGACTGGATCCCCCATAACGTCAAGGTTGCCGTGTGTGACATCCCCCCCCGAGGCCTCAGAATGGCCTCCACCTTCATCGGAAATAACACGGCCATTCAGGAGATATTCCGTCGTGTAGGCGAGCAGTTCTCCATGATGTTCAGACGCAAGGCTTTTCTCCACTGGTATACAGGGGAAGGTATGGATGAATTGGAGTTCAATGAGGCAGAGAGCAACCTTAACGACCTGGTCTCAGAGTACCAACAGTACCAAGACGCCACAGCAGATCTAGGTTGGGAAGGTGAGGAGGAAGAAGAGGAGGAACCCTCGACACCAGCGACAACACAAGTCAGTTCTCGGGTGGAAGTTAAACTGGAAACAGTGACGGAAACGAGCAACGATGCTGTAGATGAGTAGAAGTCAAAGGGTATACAGTGTGGTGTGCAGGTTTTATTGTTGAAGGATTGTTGGTCTGAAAAGGAACTCTTATTTTGTAGTTTAATTTATGCCTATGATTGATTCATGCAGTCTTGATAAAATGTGCTTAAACAATAGTGCTTATTATTGTCTTTTATGTAAGCTTCAATCAAATTGAAAGCTTGTATATTACTTTTTAAGGATTAGAAAAATCAAAGGAATTATGAATGTAAATATAAAGTTGTATGTCATTTTGCCCGCTCTATATAATCTACAGCTATAAAAACAAAATTGTGATATTAACAGTGTTTGTTGGAACTTTCTTTTCAGACTTATAGCAAATGTTTCATTCAGTGATTTGTATCTAAGTTATGACGGTAATTAAAAAACAGTAAATCCAAAGAGTCTTAGTGTCATTTCAACACCAAAAAAACCTCAATACTTTCCTGTTTCATTCAGCTGAACTGGACTAACGCTAACTGAACTAAGCAGCTACGATGGACAGAACTCTGACAGCATCGTGATAGTGATACCGTACAAAGCTGTCACAGAAGGCTGTTTCCTCCCGCTCATTTATTAGTCTGGGCCACAGAGATTACACATAACTTGGCCACAGTGTCTGCAATCCGAGATAAGCACACGACGTGGAGATGTCCCTGCACTGGAGCAATACAGTCGACTAGACTGAGGATAAAGGAGATCATACTGCCTGTAACCTACATGTGAATATAGGTTAAAGTGCCAGATTACCTGACACTACCTGACAAGAGGCCAATCTGCTTTAAATTACAAGGTGTCGATGAGGCCGAGAAGCCAGCACTTACTCAACAGACGGACAATTTCAGTAGAGAGTGACACCAATGTCCTCTTATGACCCCTTGTGACCCCTTGTCACGGCTTGCATATGTCTTTAGATAATGACTATTTCAACCACTCCACCAAAGAGTTTTTTTTTCATTTAAAACTGTTTAGACTCCAGAAGAAGTAAATTATTTTTTATTTGGTAATTCACAAGAAAAGAAATATGATTTTAATAAAGAGCATAATTTTCTTCAGCATAAACATGTTAATACTTTAAATGTAGGTCTTTGTAATAACTGTTATTTAATAGATATTAAGGCATTTAATTCTGACAAGATGCTTAATAATAATAACATAAATAAGACTAATAATAGCAAAATAAACACATTTTTCATTAGATTTTAAGACATTTATAATCACTACAAGAAACTTCTTAATAGAAGCCCAAGAGGATTAACAAAAGCCTTGCGACTTTCTTATAGCATTTCAAAAACATATACTGAGTTAAATTAACTCACCTTTTTTTTTTTTTTTTGGTTTCTTAAGGATTAATATACTGTATTATGCATTTATCAGCAGTTAACTATGGACCTATTAACGTACATATGCTTTTTGCTGGTATTGGATCCAAAGCAAGAACAATTTGAATTAACTGTTTTAATCATACTTGAAAAACTGTCTTATAGTCCAACAATAAACATGTTTATTACACTATTATTAACACTTACAGAGTAATTGATGTTAATAAGCATTGTATACTAAGCACATATTGAAGGCCTTATAAGGTGAATCATTGTAAGATCTCTCAGACTCATTTGAACTCCTGATTTGTCTTGCAAATGTTGTTTGAATAGCATCAGAGCTGGTTTCCGTAACCCTAACAGCAATGAGTTAACATAAAAAGCCAATAAATTATTGCACCCAGGTAGCCCACAGACACACATTTTTACAACAATAAAGATAAGACTTCCATCAATATTTGACCACTGAGTTGATCCTGCGTCAACTGCCTGTCTGTCATTCCTCCAAGGTTGCAGAGGAGAACTTTCAACCTTCAGTCAGATGAATTGTGTAACAACATCAGAGGTTAAACGGCTGTTTTCAACATGCTGGAGGTTACAGAGCCATAAAAGAAACATACGGCATGCTAGACATTTAAGTGAAGGGCTACAGTCATATGGTTGTCTATCTTGAGTTATGTGTTTTATGTAATCCCGGTTTTGAATGTTAAGTATTCTCACTCAGCTGCCTCCAGTGTCAATGGACTCATGCGGCATTCAAGGACTAGCGGAAGTGCGTCACTAATGCTCCTCATGTGACTGCTCTGGTACAGTGGGAGGGGACAGACTTGCGCTTGTCTTTGAACGCGGTTCACCGGTTTCAGTCAGTGTGATTGTGACCACCTACCGGTTAAGTCCGCTCCTCGATTTGACCTGCATCACCAGCATCAACGAGTTAAACCATGAAGATCTGGACCTCGGAGCACATCTTCAAGTAAGGAGTCTTCTTAGCTAACATAGAGGACTCGGTTAACATGTGTTTAACTTAAAAGTCCGTCTGTCAGAGGTTGACTGTCTAGCTAATTCTGGCTGTTAGATAATCTCACATCTAATCTTGCGAACAATATACACACGAATTACGGCAGAATACTCCAACCACAAAAGCTGCTAGCTAACTACACCTTTAGCATCGCTATGGTTACCTAACCTGCTAGTAGTAGAAGCTAGTAATGTTTCAGAGCCAGACTTCCATTCCTTTTGTAACGCCTTTTGTTTGAATATATTAACACTGCGGGAAGGCAAACCCTCTAAACGTGCATGTTTTAAGAAATGAAAACCTATAAGCTAAACGTATCAAATGTGAATGTATGACTGTCGGCGTGTGGATGCTGAAAAAAAGCTGTCAAATTGCGTAATCAGCCGGTCAGGGCCAGCCCCCAGCGCGCGACCTTTCCCCTACATTTAACGCTCACGCCTGCGTCACTGGGACTACGCTGCGCGCCCACGTGTCTCCGTGGCAACCATCCACCACTACGTTCGAATGACCGCCATTTTTACTTTTAGATATTAAAAATGATCCTGATTTAATATAACGTCCTTGATTTTGACGAAAAATTAAGGACATTTCCTTTCACGTCGACCAGAGTAAAAGAGTACTTTGGAAATGTCGCTTTTGTCTGTTAATACATAAGTCTGAGCTTTAATTTAATAAGCTGTTATACCCTTCGTTAGTAGGTTTTGAAAGTTTGCAGATACTTTTACAAATATCGCACATGTCGCAGTGTAAAAGTACGCCATGATAAGTTAAAGTGCTGCATTGAGAATTACTTGAAAGTATTTATTAGCAACGTGTACTTATGTTTTAAGTAAGACTGCTAGCTGCAAAAAATTGCCTTCGTAGGTTTCAAGCTGTTTTTTATATTAATATATTACTACAACACTTGCATTACTGTTTAGGTAACATTTTACTGTTGTAGTTGGTCAAAGTGAAGCTCAGTTGAACTATTTTATATCCTGTTGAAAATGTAACAGCGCATCAGGCTGTATGTAAGCAACTCTAGCGGTACCTCAGGTACCTCAAAATGGGACTTAAATGTTCAAGTGGTCATGCTTTCCGCATGAAAATAGTCCAGTTAGATATTGCAGTTTTTTGTTTTCATTTTTGTCTTTCCATTGTAAAGAAAATATCATTTTATTCCAAAGACACGTGTGCAAACGTTATAAGTGACTGTCAGAGAGTGTTTTCATTTGTATGACTTTTGTTTGCAAGGTTTTAAAAATACTTTTTTTTTTTTTCTCTTCATCCCTCAACAGCCATCCTTGGGAGACGGTGACCAAGGCTGCTATGCAGAAGTACCCGAACCCCATGAACCCAAGTGTGATCGGAGTGGATGTGTTGGACAGAGACATCGACAAACAGGGACGCCTCCACAGTAAAAGACTGCTCAGCACAGAGTGGGGTCTTCCATCTATAGTGAAATCTGTGAGTTTGCCAATCCCAAACTGTGTCAGCATGATTGTCAGCAGTCTAGTTTAAATCTCAAACTGCAGCAACCATTTAGTTGAACTCACATGTACACATGTGACCCCGAACGGAGAAACTCATGACAGAAAGTGCAAGTTTGTGGTTGTAGTCTGACTGCTTCTCTTTGTTTAATCAAAGTACTATGAGATGGTGAAAAACGCAAAATCTAGATGTTCCTGTGATAAAAATGGTTTAAAATGATTTTAAAAGTCAAACCATAAAACAGGACACAATAATCTAGTTTTACCCTAGTAATTTAACCACCGGAGATAAGTTAATGCTCTCCAGCCAGCGTGACCTTAAACCCACCAGGCTATTTCTGCAGCAGCAGTGGTGGATACTGGAGCTCATGAGAGTCCATGGCTTTGTGCCACAGCTCGTGTTGTACAGAACACGGTAGTGCCATTTCTGTAATGCCCTAGATGTAACCCTTGACAGCATGTGATGTAACTTTCCGTCTCAGTCGGCTCGGTTACAACTAGAGGTCACTGGAACGCAGAGCAGTGACGAAGGCGACCTCTGGATTTCTGCAACATGTCATTTGAACTTTTCCCCTCTCGTTCTTTTGACTGTCTTGGTACTTGGTAATGATAAGGCTGGAGAGAGATAATATCCTGCTTCTCAGTCGTGTTTTAGCCTGGGTAAACATTGGCCAATCAGCTGGTGTTCTTTAGCAACGACCTTTGCTTGGATGTCAGAGGACAGGGTTGTAGTCAGTGACGATGCCTATGAATAGCCCCTTTAATTCCAAGGGCAGTCTATGGCGCTGACAGTCCAAGTGATTGATAGCATATTAGCGTAACTGTTAATCAGATTGTCTCAAAGCAAATCACTCCTTAGTCTTAGTGTATGTGCGTGAAGTAGGTGTATCATGAAGACATCTTACAGTTAATATACCTCTGTACTTAGTTAAAACAGTGCATCATGGTTTATATTCTTATTTAACTTGACAATTATGACCATACATTTGAACACGCTTGAATGTTAATGTTGATAAATGACAGAAAACTAATACAGCTCAAGTTGTCCAGAAGTCGGATGGAACAGTCCCTTCAAACAGACATCAATCTTTACAATCTCCTTTTTTAATTTTCATGAACTCCATAACAACTACACCTCCAAAAAGCCTCTTTCCAAATGTGAATAAGGCAAATTATCATTTAAATTGAGCTGGAAATATAATTGTAGATTTTTGACAACATCAAATCAAAAGATGTGTGTGATTTCATTCAACAAAGTTATGGCTCAGAGAGACTATGACAGGTGGTGATTACCTGCACACAGTTCAACTGTAATATCAGTCAGCACTGTGAGTTTCCACTGAAAATAACTGGTCATGAATCTAAATTTAATACTGCTGCCTCCATGTGACCTACGTAAGCGAACAGGGCTAGAAGATCGGCCATATCTATATAGTTATTCTTAATGCTGTTATTGGGTTGGACTCTGAATTATCCAGATCAGATCACTCATAAAATAGAAAAGATATTTTTTTTTTATGGCAGAGTGCTGAGGATGAATTACAGCCTGAGGAAAGAAGCTGCTTTGTAGTCCGATGGGACCGTACTGTAGTGAAGTAGTTTTTCTTCACCGTCGTCATTTAACAGTTTTTGATCTTACACAGCCACAATTAGATAGATTATCCCGTCTGCCATGCATCCAGCCAACTGCTGTGTTCAAGAAAGAAAAATAGTGTTCACATGCAAATCAACATGCAAGTCAGATTGTTTAACATAACATTTTCACTTCAGGTAATTAAGCCAAGGTCAACAGGTGTAGGGCTGCACAACCAGACACAGGGCAAAAATAAATGCATGAAAAGTAAATCAATCAGTAGATAAATGAACGATTTCAAAGGCAAAAAGGCTGCTCAAAGAAAATCACTCACTGTGTGTGTCATCTGCAGAAAAAAAGGTTTAGCCTTTAATTTCAGATTGTAATAACGTGTGTTTCTGTTTTTGCCTTCAGATCATTGGTAACTCGCGATCTAACACTTATATTCAGGAGCATTCGATTGTGGATCCCAAAGAGAAGACATTCGAACTCCAGTCCACAAATGTGAGTACAGATATGATATAACACCCTCTCTTCTGCTTCAATGTTGAGATTTAACTGTCAGTATGTCCATGCTATGCGTGCCAAGAGGAAGACGTTTTTAACTACTTAGTTTTTGTACGGTACACGTTTTCATGAAACCATTTCACCTGTTGACAAAACATATTCTATTCTGCGTGTGTCAACCAAAAACAACCATGTCCCATCCTTTGTCTGAACACATGAGCTTAGTGTTGCTCTGTGGAATGAAGTCTTGCTCGTTACACAAGTCAATGGCTCACATTTCAACAATTAACTTTCATGTTGCTGCTTTCACATGCCTTCACTGTTGTGCATAAGACATTACATGGCTTTACATCATCTAATTTGTCTCTTGTGATATTACCTCTACAGATCACTTTCACAAACATGGTATCTGTGGATGAAAAGTTAACATACAAACCACACCCTGAGGATAAAGACAAGTAAGTTCACATATTAGCGATTTTTAAATAACTTAATTATAATGATGTTTGAAGCGTTCAGCCCTTCTGACTATGTCCTTTTTTCTTTTTTTTAACCCCTTTCAACTCTAGAACAATACTAACTCAGGAGGCCATCATCTCTGTGAAAGGAGTCAGTCTCAGCAGTTACTTGGAGGGAGTTATGGCCAGCACCATGTCTGCCAATGCTGGAAAGGTAAGAGATCCTTGAAAACTGTCTTCTAGGTTATTGGTTACCAACCTTTTTTGGCTAGGTGATCTCTTAAAATTAAGCAATTTCTAGTCCTTTAGTGTGGACAAAAGTTATCAGCAGTTCAGCCGAAGGGTAACTTCTAATGTTTTATGAATCAGAAACAAAATCGGAATTGGCTCTAGGTGACGTATATGAACACGTACAAAGAATGAGACTTTGGTTCACATTGCTCTCAGTGTACTGCACAGAAATTGAGATACTGCTAGGAACATGGACTGCAAAAAAATTGAACAAATAAGTTAAAGAATGATGAAAATAAAAATGGTGAAAAGTCAGGACAGTACTGCATGTGAAAAGAACGGATGTCACATTGTTTCATACATGATGAATTTTTACAGTGCCAGAAACTAAAAGGTATCTAATATTTTGCAAGAAAAGACACAAAACTTACAGAAAGGTTAGAGAAAAGTTGTTTTTTTTTCCATTCTTTAGGCTGAGGTATGCTTAAAAACAAACTAGGTCATCCAGTGTTTTTTCCAGTTGCTATCATTGAAGATTATAACATGATAATCATTCAAATAACACACTCACTCAATAAACCTTAAAGATTGGGCAAAATTGTGTAACGGTGCCATCTCTTCAACTAACATCAGTCTGAAGCCTGAATTTTAGCTCTTCACGCTATTATGTAATAACGAAAGAGACCTTACCCTGCCAACTCCAGACAACAAAGTCCATTTAGTGTCCAGTTATGTATTATTAAGTGAGATTTAAAGGACCAAGCGGAGGAGAAAACTTATATGTATGCTTAAGAGACTAGTCGAAATCCTGGTTTCTTTTCTCATCTCCACACACCCTGCCAAAAACCGTGTGATGTGCTCTTCTTTAACAGCTGCAAATACTTCTTGTCCTTCCTTCTTTTCAGATTTATGCAATTCCTTGTTATGTACTAACATGTTATGTTTGTTTTCCCATAGGGCCGTGAAGCCATGGAGTGGGTAATCAGGCGGCTGAATGCTGAAATCGAGGAGCTGGCGGCCACAGCGCGGGGGACCATACGCACCCCCATGGCTGCTGCAGTCACCGAGAAATGACACCCGCCTCTCTTTTCAATCAGAGACTAAAAGAAACTTCACGCCAGCACAACCAGCCTCCCTTTATGATGCTCTGGTGCTATTTTGGTGCTCTGGGGTATTTTTGTATTATTTAAGGGTACAATTCATCCATCTCATTCACTTTACTATCTACATTAGATATATTTCTGAACACCAAGAAGCAACATAAAGGGATTCTGCAGAGTGTTTTCAGGGGATGATGCCTGGCAAGACCGCAGTCATGAGAGACTTGGGGTGGAAAGCGGGGACAACACCACTGATTTATGTGTGGAAACATGTAGCACTTGCAAGCAGGTATCAGAGGCACTGGGTTCAACTGAAGACCAAAGAAAAGTGCCAAAGCTGACAGAGCGCTTTTTTTTCTCCAGCCTCTTAAAAGCACCATCGCCAGCTGTGCTTTCATCTGGGAGAAGACCTCAGAGTGCCAGCAAGTCTCCTCCGGTACAAACTCTGTAATCACAATGATAGAGCTATGAACAAAACAGTTATGGTGAGATTTTTAGACATGGTTGTGACATGACGGCAGAAAACGGTGCCATCTTGAAGCAGAGTTCAAGCTCAATGCATGTCGAAGGTACTTGGAAGTGGTTTCAGGAGTCGGGAGAGTAAATGGTTTGGTTAACACCGCCATTGACAGTGACGCGTTATTGAAATGTTTCACTGTCGGTTTTGTCTGTTTAAGAGAGGCATCTCAACAATGTTTCCTTGCGGGACCTCAAGTAATAACGAGACACTCTGTACCAGGCAACGAATGTAAGCCTGATGAGCTAAACTGTTTTTTTGTTATTATGTGGTAACTAATATTGTTAAGGTATTTAAGTGAACTGAAGGGAACAAGATAATTGCCATATTTATATTTTTGAGGACCTTCTCAAATGCTGCGTAGACAAGACAAACAAACCAATAAAAATGTTGAGTTACATGCTGTACCTGAACATATTTGCTGCTCTCAAACGGTTACGTCAATACACAGTAAACTACTGTTCCTCTGTTGAAACACAGTCCTCTCAGCATGTCCTCCAAGACCTAATTACTTATTTTTGCACTTACAGAATAATATATTTAAAAAAAGAAAAGCTGCTACACAGGCTGATGATGTGTGAATAGTTTGGTATTACTGTTTGAGACATTAAATGTGGTTACAATTAGCACTTGAGAAGGTCTTTCTTCATATAACGACAGCAGTGTGGTGATGGTGGAAGCTTTAGTTTCTTTTAATATATTTTTTTAAAACCTATATAAGGAATATTTATTTCAAGAAAAAACTGTTTCTTTGAAGTAGTGAGTTGTGAGATCACATCCTTTTAGTTAGAAATTGTTATTTGTGAATTTTTGTGCCTCTGGAAAAAATAATGGTTTTACCAACCGGAATGTGACAATAAAATAAGTTATTTTAACCTGTTTGATAGAACATTTTTGACAGTAATCCTTCAAACAAAAAATGGAAATTGAATGTGTTTAGAATAACGAATGATCGGTTTGAGTTAAGTTTGACAATATCTAACGTGTAGTGAATATTTATCCATATTAATTGTTATTAATTAATTAACATGGCCTCAATATGTAGAACATATGATTCTGCCAAGATTGGAGTTCTCCTGAGATGCATTCCAAAAGTTTTGTTAGCTGTAGGGTTTGATGGTCTATTTTTGCAGTACGGTCTTCACCCTGACACACCTACAGTATGTGTAGACTTGTACGGCTGCATTCTTCTAACACTGGTAATACACTGATGTTGAATGTGTGAAATGAAAGAGCCACGTGCTGCCACACTGTGGCCAAATACTAGACCTGCGATTTCATCATGAGCAGTAAAGAAAAAAGGACAAGTCTTGACAAAAGTTTGACGTTTAGGGCCAAAATTAATAAATGTTGCTGTTTTTACTGACTGGAAAAAGTGAGTGGTTAAAAAATAAAGTTATTTCGATTATCATCCATATTATTTCTGCAATTTTTGTGTCTTCATGAATGGTGTCTATGTGGATGACAGAGCGGGGTGTTATGTGCACTTTGTCCATTGAGACTGTTTTGTTTTTTTTTCTTCTCAACACGGTTGTTTTGCCAGATTACCCTGTCAGAAAAATGGTAATGAATAAAAATTAATAAAATAATAAAAATAAATACATTTTTATGGTTTTGCTGTGGAATTGAACAGCACCTCCAAAGAAGCTATGGTTCCTATGCATTTTAAAATTGTATTTTTCAGTAAGTTTATTGGTTTCGCAGGTCTTATTTCTTTTTAGCTGGTAGTGCTGGCAAATTGTTTGTAACCTCTATGTTGTTTCTGGTCAATCTTGTAATTTGGGATGTTCAATTGAAAAGTACTTTTACTCCAGTTATCAATATATCTTTTATCTTTCATCGATATCATCAATATAGCTATCTTTTAGTTTAAGCATGACACGTTCATGTTTTAAAAACTTTGGCTTTGTCATTGAAAGATCTTGAGAATTTCCTTACTATTATACCACAGCAAACGTGAACAGAGCAGGCTTGAATTTCAATCATTTTATACACGCAAGGAAGTCAGAGATTTAATACAATTCCTAACCTACCAAATCGTCCCGCAAACACCATGGTTCAGGTGGTCTGGGAGACAAAAAATAATTTTGGAGGAAAATAACTAAAGACTGATCACAAGCCAATTCAGTTCAATTCAAAACTTTTTTGATGACTCCTGTTAAAAAATAAAAGACATGATATTCCATAAAATAGATTACAAACAAACTCACAATAAAAGATCGCAGTTTGAAAATAATACACATTAGTGTCTCACAAATCAACAGCTGCCCAATGTCTCCACAACACTGTAGTGCTAAACCTTATGTTTGTCATAACCAGGATTATTTCATTTTCAGAGACATCAAGGCTACATTTATACATAAGATAAGATTTCTTAACACAGCTTGGAAAGTATCGACTCCTGCAGCAACAAAAAAATTCACTTGCACTGTTCCATCTGGGTCTATAAAATGACTTGAAAATATTAGTCATCATTAAAAGCCACTTGTTTTTCTGTGGTTTGACCACAAGCGTGTAGTATACAGAGATATATCTTCAATCCATCTGTACACATACAAAACATTTTTTTTAAAAATGTTATACTTCTCCTAAAAGATATTTACAAAACACATAGAAATGGTTGTTGGATCTAAAAACATGGATTTCATTTTAAAAAAGTCAGTGTTTATGGATGTCAGAATAAAAGGTATGCTTGTTGCTCCTTAAAATCTGTAAAAAAAAAATACTTTTAAAGTGTTCTTTTCTCCTCTTGTAGTTATGTACATTTCAACTGTAGTGTGTATCTAATCTTGCTTACATGTCATTTTATTGTACTGATAAATGCAGACTGTATAGATTGTTATGTAGCTCAGTGGATTTCCTCCCAGCCACCAGAGAGCTGCTTCTGCTGCTGCTGCCCTCTGCTGCTTTGGACGATTTCCTCTGACGTAGCGCTACACGTCATATGATTTTCCGTGTCAGCCAATGACGGGCGAGTACAGAGCATTCCCTCAGCCAATCGGAGCCTGTGGTGTATTTAAAGGTTTTGAACAGAGGGACGTTTGAAATTAAACAAGCAGTGGTCAGGGGAAGGTGTTCAGGCAGTCGCGTTTCATGTTGAATTTGCACTTCTTTACTTTATACTCGGTGTTGAACCTTGTTTTATATATATTTACCTTTTCACAACATCGAACCGGCTTTTAAGAGGAGTTACAACGAAAATCCATCTTGCTGTAACGTAGAGTTGATATTTATGTAGCCACAAATATCAGCTCTCGTCAACTGGCCGACGTATGTTAGCTAGCTGTTAGCTAGTCAGGGTAAGCTACCTGCCTTAAACCCTCTCTGGGCACGAATTGTGGACGACTTCGCTTTAAGTGGTTGCTATCGGTCACTGTGCAATAATATATTTAGGTAAGTCACGTTTTATAATACTTAAAAGTATATACTGTTGTGTTGCATGTGTATGTTTGTCATGGTTAGCTAAAAAGGCTAACGTTAACTCTAACGTTCCTGTCTAAACGGCCATGCGACGGAGATTGCTAACGTTTCATCTTCCTGTAATGTCATTTTTAAAGTCCTATCTAGCTATTACTTCATTTATTCCCATTATAAAAGCATCAGTGTAAACGTTTTGTGATGATAACGCTACAGTTAATTTTTACGTTGAGACAATGTAGTCAGATATTTGTAGCTATAGCTAGAGTGACTAAAACGCCTCAATAAGTTCGCTATATCTTTGTTAGACACTCACCTATTTTTTTGTGTGCCAAACCTATATAAGGTTGACTAAAAGATAATAATAAACGCCTCCTATATTTCCTTCCCTCAGAATATGGACTCTGCTGCGAAGCTCAAGCTGACAAAGGACATGAAACTTCATCGGTCTGAAGTAAAGGTAATGCACAATGTCTGCCTGACCAGAAAAAAATATTACTATGAAATCACTGCTCTCACTGATTATAGCGCCACACTTTATCACATGTTGTTATTGCATATCTGTGGTGGATGTCTTAAGCTTTCAACCCCAGTTTGTTTATGTATAGTGCAAGAGGCATCGTCTCTGCACACCTTAAGGGTGCACTACATAGATTTCAGGATACATTTTAATCAGAGGAAAATTCATTAACTGATTATTATACATTTCTATGCCATAACAATCTCCTTGTTTTCATGACCGAATGAATAGACTGACCATAGAGGGCTACACAATGTCATACTGTCTAACTTTTGTATTTGGTGGATGCTGCCACCCTTCTAGCTTCAAACTGTCTTCTGTGGACCTTATTTTCCTCTGAGGACAGCTTGTTTATTCAGTTATGGAAAAGATGAATGTTGCTGAGTTTGTAATATAACCTCATTAATATTCCAAGTTGTAATTTCTTCTCCAAAACTACATAGTGGCCCTTTTTAACACACGGGTTAAAAATATCAGACACACAACTGTGAGAAGGCATTCACGCACAGGTAGAATCCCAAATACACAGCTGGGAATGTTAATAGAATCCACAGGATGGGGATTAGAAATATAAATCAGTAAATGGAACCCACTCACTTGACAAAGAGTCTAATTTACGAAGCCTGATACAGTAGGCAGCTGTCTGCCATCCACCAAGAACCACCAAGGAGGCGAAAAAGAAGTGTAGCCTGTTGTGCTCAAGAGACAAGTTGAGACAAGAGAGCCAAACCTGTGGTCGCTGCTGATGGATTTACAGTTTCATAGGTAGATGATGCAGTTGCAATTTGCAATTTGCAATACATACATGTTGCATAATGGTTCAGAGAGATGCGGAATAATAAATCATGCGTCTTTGTTCACTACAATTTAGCCTAAATTATAGGTTAGGTACTTCTTTTTAAGAAATATGAAATTATCATTTATCTGTATTGCCAATAAGGAGCTAGTAATAATTATTTAAATGTAGAAATCCGTATTTATCCATGTAGTGAAGTGGTGAGGAACCTAGCACGAAGATAAAAGATGGAGTTTTCACATTTCTTCCATATTAAACCTTTTAATGTAATTCTCCCCCCCCTCCCCTTTGATTGCAGTCAAGCGGTGATGGTCCAAAGCGGATTCCGACGTCATATCAGTCACAGACGGCTGTAGTTAAACCAACTCCGCATCAGCGTGTCCTGGGTCTGTCAAATGGACCTCAGCGCATACAGCGGCCTGCGAGCCATCAGAAACCAGTATCCCATGTCTCTGTTGCTGTGAAGTCCACCCAACACACCGATCAGAATGTGAACCCTGCTACTCAGAAAGGAACTCCTGCGCCACAGCCCAAACATGCTCCCCAGCTACACCAGCCTAAGACATATGTACCCAAGGTGAACCCAGAGGCGGCCAAACCACAGCCGGCCAAACCACCATCGGAATTCGCAAAGCATGAGAAGCCACAGAGTAAGCTTATTGAAGAATTGGACAAACTAATTAATGGTGTGTATTTTGGGTGTTAAATATATCCTGTTTTTCGTTTTGCTAGACAAACCTACCAAGACTGAATCTGAAAAGCCCTCTGATTCAAGGTATGTCTGATAAGTGGTGATTGATTACACATCTTTGGCACAATTACACATTTTGTCGACAGTGGTGTCTATAACTTTGCACGTTTCTGCTCACACAGCAAGCGGTGGAGCCTGGAAAATTTTGACATTGGCCGTCCCTTAGGAAAGGGTAAATTTGGCAATGTCTACCTTGCCAGAGAGCGACAGAGCAAGTTCATCTTGGCCCTGAAGGTGCTCTTCAAGAAGCAGCTGGAGAAGGCTGGTGTGGAGCACCAGCTGAGGAGAGAAGTGGAGATCCAGTCTCACCTCAGGTAATATGTCAGTCTATGGCTGTGCAATATATTAATATTATATTGTTGTTGTGATATGAGACTCAAGAAAAAACGGAAAGGCCTGGGAGTTAACTCTGATTTCATAAACTCAACCACTGCTGCAAACCATTCTTTTTTTTTTTTCTTCTTTTTTTTTGCAGTGAAAATCATGCTTGGTTCATGTTTGTTCTCTCATCTACTCTTAAGTCTTTGTTTGAAAGTGTTGCCAATAGTGGTGGTATTTTGCGTAGTATAGGTATTAAATCCTTCATGTCGACTCAGACTGTTTGTACTCTTTGACAAAGCAGCCACAGAGGCGCTGGCAAATGCAGATGTTTGACCTCCGTCCGTCTTTGCCCTTTTCAAATGTCGGTGATTTTCAACTTGGACTACTTTTCTGCGTCGACGTCCTGCAGGCACCCCAACATCCTGCGTCTCTACGGTTACTTCCATGACTCATCTCGTGTGTATCTCATCCTTGAGTTTGCGCCCAAAGGGGAACTGTATGGTGAGCTGCAGCGCTGTGGAAACTTTCCTGAGGACAGAAGTGCCACAGTAAGTCTGCTAATTTAAGACAATTTTTTTCAGACAGTTTTAAATTTAACAATCAACATGGTCCTCCATCTAAGGAGTGTGCCAATTCCATAAGGACAATGTTCAGGAGTTTAACATTTCAAAATTTAGAAGAAACAAAATCTGATGCATGTTGTGTTAACTGTGCTTTCTGTGTTGTACTAGTACATCATGGAGCTCGCGGATGCCCTCAACTATTGCCACTCCAAGAAGGTGATTCACAGGGACATCAAACCAGAGAACCTGCTACTGGGCGCCAACGGGGAGCTGAAGATTGCAGATTTTGGCTGGTCTGTTCACACACCCTCTTCCAGGTACGCACATATGCTTGTCTATAAACTGCACCTTTTATTTTTGGAGAGGAATAATGTTCTGGCTTGCATTTACAACTCACTTGTTGTGAGTCGTCTGTCACATAGGGCTAAGAAACTAACTATCCATTTCTCTTTACTTGTTCAGGAGATCCACTCTGTGTGGAACACTGGACTACTTGCCTCCAGAGATGATTGAGGGAAAAACTCACGATGAGAAGGTGGACCTGTGGAGTCTGGGCGTCCTTTGCTACGAGTTCCTGGTTGGAAAACCTCCATTTGAAGCAAAAACTCATGAGGAGACCTACCGTCGGATATCAAGGGTAAGCAAAGGATAGCTGGACACCCCGACAATCTGTAACTGAGATTGAATTTCTGGCGTATGAGTAGATGAACAAAACTTTTCATCCCACTTGAGTTTTCAGGCATGCACCAGAGTTTGGTCTTGAATTGCTGTTTAATATGTTGTCCTTTTTGTCTTTGTCATCCAGGTGGAGTACACTTACCCTGCACAGTCCAATATCAGTGCTGGAGCCAAAGATTTGATTGCCAGGCTGCTGAAGCACAACCCTATGCAAAGACTGCCCATCCAGGGAGTCCTGTGTCACCCCTGGGTGGTGGAGTGCTCCACCAAGAAGCCAACAACCCTGAACAACGAAGAGCCCACACAATGAGCCTTTTGGTTCCCCTCCACCCAACGTCTGAGGGTGGAGTAGTGCAGAACACTGGCTTTAATGTGCAGCTGATTTGTAGGAATCTGCTTGTCTGCTGACAACAAAATCACTTCATGTGGACGTTTTTTTGTCATCTTGAGCCACTTCTGTCCTTTTTTCTTTTTTATTGTCTTCTTACATTTCCTTGTCTTACCAATGGCATATTGTTGCCTGTAAATATTTCACTTTGTTTGTGTAATTATGAAATTTTATTGAGCTTCTCTAAAATACCACTACTTGAAATAAAAAAGATAAATTATCTTTCATGGAATATGTCACTTTAGAATTAAGCATTTTCATGTCTGTTGGGAATGATTTTATGTCTTCCACACATTTCAAGCTCTGTTAATTATCAAGTACTTGGTGAACAAGACTTTGCACGAATGTTCACATGAGCGAGACGCCTCCATCAATGAGTACTGTTCTGTCAAGCTCCTTGAGTGGCGTGTCTCCAGCAGAGGGCACCAGAATACCACTAGAAATAAATGGAAGCGCGCTACATATTTTAAACAGGCCTAGAATAAATTCTCTGTTAATGTAACTTAAGTGGTGAATTTAAAAGTGAATTTCTGTTACAATGAATGTTGGAATATAAAGAAGATGGTAGTTTAGTGCTGCGGCTAAAAGGTTTGTATCATGTGTTTGTTTTCTGCCGATTGAAAAATCAACAGGACTTGTATCCAGACAGTTGAATTGCAAGTCAAAAACTGAACTTGATCAGTATGAATTAGAGGCTGGCATTGTATCAGAAGATTGGAAGAGGATGTTTACCGAATTATCTGACTAACGCTCAACTCTCAGCAACTTATTCAGATAATTTGCTAATCCTGCTTTTTCAAAACTGCAATAAAACTTCCATCTCTGGTCGTCGTAAAGAGTAAAACGGTCAGCTTACACTGTTGAATTACAGAAACTTACAATTTTCTGTCAGGTGGTTCAATATCGAAGTTTGATATAAAAATATCACAATACTTCATGCAG
This sequence comes from Spondyliosoma cantharus, assembly GCA_900302685.1. NCBI lineage: Eukaryota > Metazoa > Chordata > Actinopteri > Spariformes > Sparidae > Spondyliosoma > Spondyliosoma cantharus. The sequence goes on along the minus strand of OMLP01013219.1, from coordinate 1,558 downwards.
CTGTTTCCTCGAAGCTCAGAAATAGATGTATAGTTATCCAACAAAAAAAAAAATTCTTCTACCATCAAAGGTGTCAGAAGCATAATTTTCTCTTGGAAAAGTGGAGGAGACCGATCACCAATCCACCACCGATGCCATAAATCACATACTGTATGTTAAACACTGTTAAATAAATGTTTTCTGATACATCTGAGCCCTTGTGTCTCCACCACTTTTCAACACTCCTTAAAGGAGCATTTTGAAGTTTTTGGGAAACATTTTCAATCGGAAGAGAAAAATCTTCGTTGACAGTTTATTTTGTTTGATTAGGTAAAAAATCAATCTTTGTTTTCATGACTGAACAAACAAATTGAACTTTGAAGACGATGCAATTTCATACTGTTTTACTTTGTTTATATCTGGCGGACCCTGCCACCTTTCTAGCTCCAAACAGTGTTCTGGGGACCTTATTTTCCTCTGAGAATAGCTTTTTTATTTGTATGTTTGTATAATTACCTCATTAAAGATGGCTGCCGGCCCATCCTACAATCCCAAAGCGAGTTGGGAATGACACTAAAAAAAACAACTTTTCTTACAAATAGCACATTTAATATTGTCAATATTAATGTTCTCGCTTTGGATTTCTTCTGCAAAACCACATAGTACACCTTTAATATGTTGGCAAGCCAGCTATCTGCCCAATCAATCCATCTAATGAATCATACCATTGCTGATCACATCTGTTATCTCGTTAACACCTTTCCTGCAGATGTTGTTTAGCCTTATTGTGTAGTCTACTCCACATTTGCAGCTCCTGGGTTGAAAGGTTTGTCATAATTTTGCACCAAAATCAGCAGCAGCTGGTTTCAGCAGGTCTGACGGCGAGCAGAACCTTCTCATTGCGCGTGTTGCTGCTGACTGTGGCCTATTTCTGAACATGTATTTATAAAGTGATGCTTTTAAACGGTGTCGTCCACAGCCTGACTTTACTGCCTCTCCAGTGTAAAGGACACCTATGGGCGAATTCGTTGGCGTTGGTGCGTGTCTCACGCTTGATGGCCCTCCTGCTGGAATTTCTCATGTTTTGTGTTGCAGTTGCTCTCCTGTCCGCTAGGTGGCTCCCCAGGCATGATAATGTTTATTGTCTTGGAGATGATTACAGGAGGAAATTCTACTTATGAGTCTGATCGATTTAATATGATATGATATATATATATATTTTTTTTTTTTACTTGTGTTTGTGTGTTTGAAGGTATTTTGTTTGCTTCAGTCGTGTCTTCAAACTGCTGCCTCTGGTAGTAAATATTAAACTTCTCATGCGTCCCTTCAGGAAAATAACAGCATTATTTATTTCACATCGGTTTTATTTTGGATACTTAACTAACCTGAACATCAGAGCTTTACAAGGACTATCTAAAATGTCCTCTATGCACCATCGCCCTCTTTTAATCGTCGCCAGCACGTGTTTCCCTCCTTCCTCCTGCATGTGAACTGCTCCTTTAAAACTCTTTAAAAATCCGCACATCCGCATGCACCAGGTAGCTCGACGTGCTCAACAGCTGGAGATGAACCCCAGCTC